>APFE030933587.1:45120-61113 GCA_000404065.3 Pinus taeda
TATTTATATTTATTCCTAACAGCGAATATTTATAATAACAAAATCCAAAATCTTTGGGAAAAATCACATAGGAATGTCTACACTTTTCGAACCAACCAGTGTGGTTCATCTTCACTACAAGATGATGAATAATCCAACCAATGAAATAAATAGATGAAGAGAGCAACTAACTAGCCGTTAAAAAAAGTAGCTAGTAATAAATAGATGAAGAGAGCAGCTAACTAGCTGTTAAAAAAAATATCTAGTTTGACTAAAAATAAACATTGGTTGGTTCCAAACACAATATTACTCCTATGTGATTTTTTCGGAAAGATTTTGTTATTATTAATATGGATCAAAGAAGTCTAAACTCAGAAGCTAATATTTAAAAAAATATTTATTATTATTTTAATAGATAACTCCTTACTTCTAATAATTAATAATTTTTAATAATAGTTTACTTACCTTATTAACTAATTTACCAACAGTAGTTTTCAACTGCTAATTCATGCATCCATGACATTTATTCCTTAAGATTGATGGATTCTTCACCTTGTCCTTGAAGATGGACCACAATTATTGGCTCGAAAGACATCTATTTACTTTATGGATCACAAAAATCTTAGATCTAATATTAATAAATTAATATATTAATCAGTATATTAGTTAGTATTTAAATTTATTAAATTATAATTATTTAATTATATTTATCTATAATTATAATTATAATTATAGTTATGTGGTTCTCGTCTGAAATCAACTCCTCAAACTACCTTTCTGTCATAATCATGACCGTCATATCATTTTCCACCATTTTATGTCATAAGCCTGATCGTTAGATCATTTTTCCACCATTAGATGCTACTAACTGTCAAGTCAATTAAATCTTGATTTGCACTATTATAACCATAGTCTGATTTCCAATTCTTTCAACTCGGTTCAGTGGCTCCTCTGGGTGCTTCTAACCCTAAGCCTGTTCATTACCACACACCATGAGGAACAACTCAGTATGTATGGTTAATTGTTTATTACAGTCTTTAGTGTAATTTTGTTTGTGAATTAATGACTTTTTTTTAACTTCTTCCACCATTTACTTCCAGCTTCAAGACGAGTGAACAACAACAGTTTCCTTCACTGTTTTGGGAACATGCAAATATGGATTTTTTGCATTTTGTCATCAAGGTATCCTTAGGACCCTACTACAACTCTATTTGCAATTCTTCCAGCTCGGTTCGGTGGCTCTCCTGTGTTCATCTAACCCTAAGCCATGTTCATTACCAGACAGCATGAGGAACAACTCGGTATGAATGGGCAATTGTTTACTACAGTCTTCAATGTAATTTTGTATTTGAATTAATGATTTTTTTTAACATCTTCTGCCATTTACTTCCAGTTTCAAGACCAGTGAATAACAACAACTTCCTTCACTGTTTTGGGAACATAGAGAAATAGATTTTATGCATTCTGTCATCAAGGTATCCTCGAGACCGTGCCCCAACTCTTGAATAGAGTGTCCCTTTCAAATTATTCGACATCAATATGTGAAATTCGAGGATTAACTTTTGTGTCTCACCTCGTTCCAGAATGGAACCACACAATCGATTGGAAACCCTATCAAAAAGTGATTAGAGAAAAACCCTAATTTACTTTGCTTGGATGACGAAAAAACCCAAGGAAGAGAATGGTTAGTATTGTGAACCATCCATAAAAGAAATTTAACCACCCCTCACCTTTTCGAGCTTTTGTGGTAACACATTTAGTTTTCTTGTTATATTTTCCCGAATTTTGCAGGTTTGGTACCTATGACAGGGTTAGCCTTATCTAGCTATAGCTCGAGATCTAAACCTCAATGCCTTGTCCTCACAAGTAATCAGAAAATATGGCCTTCTTTTTCCAAGACCCTTCTATAATTTATTATTTTTTTGGAAAAACTTTTATATTGTTGGGCCATACTAACGCACACAACTCATGTTTTTTTGGACAGTGCCAGCGTACTTGGCAAGGAATCTGTTCAAAGTGAGAGCACACCCTTGACCAATTGTTTCCTCATTTTACTATATATGTGTGGCTCAAGTCTTTACATTCACATTTGATTCGTTTGGTTGGGTGCAACTTTAGGTTTTTCTTTCCCTACTAGCTAAATTGGGACATGATCTCCTTTGGAATTTCCATAGTTTTGCTATTCCACATTCAGATTCTCATTCAAGTTTTCTTAGTTGGCCAGGTTCCAATTACAGCTTGCTCGTTTATATATTTCTCTCTTGTTTCAAGATTATTCCCTCATTCTATTCTCTTCAGTCTTCACAATGATCCTGTCGTTTTTCCCTCAAAAATAAGCCTATAAAACCATAAAATCACCTCTGCAAAAATTTCTTTAGCCCTTCAAGGTTCAACTAGATTAAAGACAAGTTAGGTTTTTCATTTTGATGTTTATATTATAGAATTTCCCACTGTGGATCAATAGATTATGCAATATACTAAAGTAAAATACAAGATCTACTTCTACAAAATACTTGCGGAAGTGTAATCGATTATGAGCAAGATCAAATAAAACACATATAACAGAGAATGAGAAAGCAATCACACATGAACACAGAAGAATACTCTGGGGAAAGCCTCAGTTAAAAACCCCGATCTCTGTAATATCATACAAGTGGAAATATGTCCGCATCACACAAAGCTTTAGCTCACAAGCTATCCAGCTCTCAATACAATCCTACATACAACTCACAAACTGAATAAACACAACATATGCCTTCCCTCAGCCCTCGAAGCCTCCTATTTCCTTGCGCAGTTTCTCTTCAGATCCAATGCTGCCACTTGTGTGAATTGGCCTCTCACACAACTCATCAAACTCAAAAGTAACTGCACAATCTCCAAGGAATGAATTCCTTCTACATGCAAGAGATATCCTCAATGGAATATTCCTACAACTGATAGTACACTATCCCATCACCTGATCTCAACTAGGTCTTTGACTGAACTGACATGCATGAGTTATTTATGAGATAATATTCAGTTATTTGAAGTGTAGCAGTTACATGCATGCATGGATTAACTAACTGAACTCACAATCCGTTCCACAAACTGTTGGAACTAGTCTAACTGGACTTAACTCAGATAACTGAGCTAACTAATTACAACTCAAAGTACAACTCATCATTATCTCCTTAATCAAGGGATAACTTCCTCAATCAATGGAGAAATTGTTGCATGTCTTCACATAGACTTCATTTTTTATTTCCTACAACTAATTAACTCAAGATGAATTAATTAATTATTTTACAAACAGTGGCTAAGATCAAATTCGAGTTTTAATTCTCAATTTTAGTTCAGGGACTAACAAAAATTGGAATGTATCCTGAAATGTTATTTATAGCAGTGCTATTTATAGCACTTCTATTTTTAGCATTTCTTGTTGCTATTTTCAACACTCCCTCTCAACAAGAAAGGGATTATCAGTCACCCCATTCTTATCTCTATGGAACTCGAACTTGAATTTTGACAATGCCTTAGTCAAAATATCTGCATCTTGTTCCTCGGTCGAAACATATAGCAACAAAATCATCCTCTTCACCACACAGTCTCGAAGATTATGGTACTGGATATCAATGTGCTTAGACCTGTCATGAAATACTAGATTCTCAGAGACTTTGATACAACTTTGATTATCGCAGTAGATCACAGTTGGATCCATCCTCTCACGGAACAATCCTACTAGAATCTTCCACATCCAAATGGGCTCGGATGATGCCTGACTGGTATCCATGTATTCAGCCTCTGCTGAGCTAAGTGCAACTGACCTCTGTTTCTTGTTGTACCAAGAAACTATAGTTGAACCAAGGTTGAAGATTCCTCTTGAAGCGCTCTTCCAGTCTAATGGACTCCTTGCCCAATCTGCATCTGTGAAGCCTTGAATCTTCATTCCCTCTATCCATCTATACCATAATCCATACTGAGATGTGTCTCTGAGGTATATCAGCACATGCTTCGCTGCCTTCCAAAACAGCTTGGTAGGCTAAACCATAACATGACTCAGCTAGTTCACTGCAAAGCATAAGTATGGTCATGTGTTCACTAGATACATCAATGAACCCACAAGCTGCCGATAAAAAGTAGCTGCTACTACCTCATCTGAAGTAGCATCCTCCTTCCTTCAGTTACCAGCTAGAGGAGTCTACATGGGCTTGCACTTCTCCATGTGGAAACACCTAAGTATATCATTGGCATACTTGCCTTGAGACACAAACACTTCCCCATCCATCTGCCACACTTCCATGCCTAGAAAGTAGTGCATAAGACCCATGTCTTTCATTTTGAACTCTTTTGCAAGGTCCTCCTTGCAAGACTTGATCAACTGATCATCACCTGTCAAAATCAGATCATCGACATAAGGAACAATAATCAATGGCTTACTTTCTACCATGATGTGGTAAGGGTTCGCATCTGCTTCACTCTTGGTGAATCCCAACTCGGTGAAATAGTTGTCGATCTTGCTGTACCAAGCACGAGGTGCTTGCTTCAACCCGTACAAAGCCCTCTTCAGACGACACACATACGACTCATGATCGAAGGTCACAAAAGCTTCCGGCTGCTCAAGGTACACCTCTTCCTCAATCTTCCCATTGAGGAACACGGTCTTGACATCCATCTGATGGATCTTCCAACCCATCTAAGCTGATAATGCCAACATCGATCTGATAGATGAGTACCTTGCTACAGGAGGAAAAGTATCATCGTTGTCAATCCCCTCGACCTGTGAGAAACTACGGGCAACAAACCTTGCCATATGTTTCTCAACACTGCCATCAGCTACCTGCTTTACCTTGTAAAGCCATCGGGAACTCACCACTGACTTTTCATGAGGTCTTGGGACAGCATCCCAAACATAGTTCTGAATGATGGAGTCATACTCCTCCACCATGGAATCAACCCAGATGGGTTGCTGCACTACCTCCTTGAATGAAGAAGGTTCCGACTCTACACACTCCCCAACCGGGGCCATGTAACCAGTGTACCACTCGGGTGACCTCCTCTGTCTTCGCTGAGAAGATGGTTGTCCCACATTCTCTTGCGCATCCAGCTTCAACTTGTCAGCTTCCCTTGAGTGTTTCTGCCCATCTCTAGAAGACTCACCATGAGTGGATGTCTCCACTCCCAAATCCTCTGCATGTGATTGCTCTGCATCAATCTAAGGCTCCTCCTCCTTAGGAACTAAAAGTTCCTCCTCTGCATGTAACTTGAGCTCCCTCTCAAGTGATACTCGCATGGCTTTCTGCTTGTCGAACTTCAGATCTCTACGTACCACTATCCTCTGATTGGTAGGCAGGAACACCCGATAGTTGTGGGGTGTATCAGTGTACCCCACAAGTATCCCCAACTCAGTGGTTGGATCTAACTTCTTTTGGGCATCTTTGGTCACATGGTAATAAACCGATGATCCAAATATCCTGAAGTGATTCACATCTGGTCGCTTCCCGAAAAAGGCCTCCATAGGTGTCTTCATTCCCATTATATGGTGTGGGCTTCTATTCTGCAAGTATATTGTTGTATTGCATGCTTTAGCCCACAAATGAAGTGGTAGGCTTTGGTCATGCAACATCGATTGAGCTACTACCACAATCAATATGTTCTTCCTTTTGGCCACCCCATTCTGCTGTGGGTTATGGGGTGTCGTCAACTCCCGTTTAATTCCTTCTACAGTGCAGAAGTCCTTAACTTGTTGGGATACATACTCTCCACCAATGTCGCTATGCAAGGCCCTTATTTTCTTTCCAGATTCTTTCTCTGCCAAGGCTTTAAACTCACAAAACCTTGAGAAGGTCTGATCCTTATTCTGAATAAAGTAGATCCAATATCTACGAGAAAAATCATCAATAAAAATAACATAGTACCTTTATTTAGCGGTGGAGGCTGTAGATAATGGTCGACACACATCTATGTGAACTCGCTCTAGGATTTCTCTAACTTTACTGTCTCGATCTTGAAAGGAAGATTTTGCATACTTACCCAAGGTACAACCTTTACATATATCCATCTGCACCAGCTTTCCCTTGGGAAGTTCGGTAGAAATATGTTGCATGATCTTCAAGGCTCCATGGTGCAAGTGGCCCAGTATTCCATGTCATAGCAAGCCAAAAAATTGGCTCTGCACCAACTCTACCTTGGAACTCAATGCAACACACTCGTCTACCTCCAGCTTGTAAATATTCTTTACTCAAATCCCAATCCTCTTGGTCTGTCTAGTGCCGCTATGCCTCAACAATACCTATCCTTTACTAAAGACTACATCATAGCCTTTATCTTCTAGCATAGAGACGGACACAAGATTCTTATTTAGACCTTGTACATACTTTACATCAGTCAAGGTGAGAGAAGCTCCATGCTCCCTCTAAAACACAATTGTACCTTCACCTGAAACACGGTACTTTCCATCATCACTCATCCCGATCCGCATCTGGAGATCCTTCTCCTCCAAAGTATTGATAATATTCTTGTCGCCGGTCATGTGGAACGAAGCTCCACTGCCCGGGTACCAAACACATCCCACCATGGATGAAACCATGCATGCGATGAGGGAGAAATCCAATTCGAATTGTGAGGCCAATGCCTCACCATCTGATCCCTTCGAGGATCCCTTCTTGGATTTCTTCTATGGATAATTCGTAGCATAATGACCCACCTCATGACAATGAAAGAATCTCGCTTTCGATTTGTCAATCTTCTTCCCACCATGGGAAGAAAGAGATTTGGAATGGGACACCTTCCCTTTCCCTTTCAACGGTTTGAGACTCGAGTATGCCCTTGATGGTAGCTCAAATTATATAGCCTGGAAGGATCACATGGAAGTGGTATTAGAGGAAAACAGTTTGAAGGAATTCATTGATCAAGAAGTCCCCAAGCACACAACAAATAATGCCCAAGAATTGGTGGAATAGAAGAAATGTGTGGCTAGAGCGAGGAGAATCCTCCTGAAGGGAGTTCGCGACCACATTGTCTCGAGCCTCCATGGGAAGGAGACACCGTATTCAATGTGGAAAACATTGAAGGATATATATCAGAAGAACAACGATCAGAGGAAGCTAGCACTGAAGGACAAGCTTTAGAAAATCAAGTGTGAAAAGGGAGACACGATCTCAACATACCTGACCAATCTCACCACCTGCAGGGATGAGCTTGGAAGTGTAGGGATCACGACAGCCGACAATGACATGTTGAGTCTTGCTCTCCTCGGTATTCCTAAGAGCTGTCATAGCTACCAAGACTTGGTAAATGGAAGAGAGAAACTGCCAAATTACGAACGACTTTTGTCGGATCTGATGCAGGAGGAGATAAGAAGAAGCACCAGAGATAGATCTTCATCAAAACAAGATGATGAAGATAATATAACTTTAGCGAGTAAAGTTAGGAAAGGGAAAGGGAAGGTGTCCCATCCCAAATCGAGTTCTTCCCATGGTGGGAAGAAGTTTGACAAATCGAAAGTGTGATGCTTTCATTATCATGAGGTGGGCCATTATGCTACGAATTGTCCACAAAAGAAATCCAAGAAAGGATTCTCGAAGGGATCAGATGGTGAGGCACTGGCCTCATAGTTTGAGTTGGATTTCTCTCTCATCGCATGCATGGTTTCATACATGGTGGGATGTGTTTGGTACCTAGACAGTGGAGCTTCATTCCACATGTTAGGTGACAAGAATCTATTCAGTACCCTGGAGGAGAAGGATCTCCAAATGTGCATTGAGATGGGCGATGATGGAAAGTACTGTGTTTTAGGTTAAGGTACAGTTGTGTTTCAGAGGGAGCATGGAGCTCCTCTCACCCTCACTAGTGTAAAGTATGTACCGGCTCTAAAGAAGAATCTTGTGTTCGTTGTTATGCTAGAAGATAAAAGCTATGATGTAGTCTTTACTAAAGGAAAGGTATTCCTAAGGCATATCAGCACTGGACAGACCAAGGGAATTGAAATTTGAGTAAAGAATCTCTACAAGCTGGAGGTAGACGATTGTGTTGCATTGAGTTCCAAAGCAGAGGCGGTGCAGAGCCAATATGTTGGCGAGATGTGGCATAAAAGATTGGGCCACTTGCACCACGGGGCCTTGAAGATCATGCAGAAAATTTCTACTGGACTACCCAAGGGAAAATTGGAGTGAGTGGATACATGCAAAGGTTGCACCTTGGGTAAGTATGCGAAATATTCCTTTTAGGATCAAGACAGTAGAGCTGGAGCAATCCTGGAGCAATTTCACACAGATGTATGTGGACCATTCTCGATAGCCTCCACCACTAAAGAAAGGTACTATGTTATTTTTATTGATGATTTTTCTCATAGATGTTGGATCTACTTTATGCAAAAGAAGGATCAGACCTTCTTGAGGTTTTGTGAGTTCAAAGCCTTGGCAGAGAAAAAATCTAGAAAGAAATAAGAGCCTTGCAAAGCGATAAGGGTAGAGAGTATGTCTCCCAACAATTTAAGGACTTCTACGTAACAGAAGGAATTAAAAGGGAGTTGACGACACCCCATAAACCACAGTAGAATGGGGTGGCTGAAAGGAAGAACTAATATATTGTGGGAGCAGCTGGAGAAATGTTGCATGATCAAAGCCTACCACTTCATTTGTGGGTTGAGGCATGCGATACAGTAGTATATTGCAGAATAGAAGTCTGCACCATATACAGGGGATGAAGACACCAATGTAGGCCTTTTCTGGGAAGCGACCAGATGTGAGTCACTTCAAGATATTTGTGTCATTGGTTTATTGCCATGTGACCAAAGATGCTGGAAAGAAGCTAGATCCAACATCTGAGTTAGGGATACTTGTGGGGTACACTCATACACCCCACAACTATCGGGTGTTCCTACCTACCAGTTAGAAGACAGTGGTGCGTAGAGATCTGAAGTTCGACGAGAAGAAATCCATGCAAGTATCACTTGAGAGGGAGCTCAAGTTGCATGCAGAGGAGGAACCTTTGGTTCCAAAGGAGGAGGAGCCTCATATTGATATGGTGCAGCCGCATGTAGAGGATCCGGTAGTGGAGACATCCACTCATGCAGAGTCTTCCAGAGATGGGTGGAAATGCTCAAGGGAAGATGACAGGTTGATGCTAGATGCACGAGAGAATGTGGCACAACCATCCTCTCAGCGCAGACAGAGGAGATCACCCGAGCGGTACACTGGTTACATGGGCCTAATTGGGGAGTGTGTAGCGATCGAACCTTCTTATTTTGAGGAAGCAGTGTAGAAACCAGTCTAGGTTGATGCTATGTAGAGGAGTACGACTCTATCATTTGAAACAGTGTGTGGGATGTTGTCCCAAGACCAGTGGATAAGTCAGTGGTGAGTTCCCAATGGCTTTACAGGGTAAAGCAGGAAAGTGATGGTAGTGTTGAGAAACATAAGGCAAGGTTTGTTGGCCGTGGTTTCTCATAGGTCGAGGGGATCAACTATGATGAGACATTTTCTTCTGTACCATGGTACTCATCTATCAGATCGATGTTGGCACTATCAGCTCAGATGGGTCGGAAGATCCATCAGATGGATGTGAAGACTGCATTCCTCAATGGGAAGATTGAGGAATATGTGTACATTGAGCAGCTCGAAGGATTTGAGAACTTCGATCATGAGTCGCATGTGTGCCGACTCAAGCAAGCATTATATGGGTTTAAGCAGGCACCTCATGCTTGGTACACCAGGTTCAATAGCTATTTCACTGGGTTGGGCTTCAATAAGAGTGAAGCAGCGGCGAATATTTACAACATCATGGTAGAAGGTAAGCCATTGATCATTGTACTTTATGTTGATGATCTGATTTTTACAGGTGATCATCATTTGATCAAGTCTTGCAAGGAGGACCTTGCAAGAGAGTTTGAGATGAAAGACATGGGCCTCATGCACTACTTTCTAGGCATGGAAGTGTAGCAGAAGGATGGGGAAGTATTTGTGTCTCAAGGAAAGTATGCTAATGAGATACTCAGGTGATTCCACATGGACAAGTGCAAGCCCATGCAGACTCCTTTAACTGGTAACTGGAGGAAGGAGGATGCTACTTTAGGTGAGTTAGCAGTTGCTACTCTTTATCGGCAGCTTGTGGGTTCACTAATGTATCTAGTGAACACACGACCAGATTTGTGGCTTGCAGTGAACTAGCTGTGTCAAACTATGGTTCAACCTACCAGGCTGTTTTGGAAGGCTACCAAGCATGTGCTCAGATGTACCTCAGAGGCACATCTCAGTATGGATTGTGGTATAGACGGACAGAGGGAGTGAAGCTTCAGGGCTTCACGGATGTTGATTGGGCAGGGAGTACATCAGACCAGAAGAGCACTTCTGGAGGAATCTTCAACCTTGGTTCAGCTGCAGTTTCCTGGTACACTAGGAAACAAAGGTCAGTTGCACTTAGCTTGGCGAAGGTTGAATACATAGTTGCCGATCAAGCAGCATGTGAGGCCATTTGGATGCAGAAGATTCTAGTGGGATTTTTTGGTCAAATGATGGATCTAACTGTGATCTATTGCGACATATGTATCAAACTCTCTGAGAATCCAGTGTTTCATGACAGGTCCAAGCACATTGATATATGTTACTATCATCTTCCATACTGTGTGGTGAAGAGAATCATGTTGTTGTTGTATGTTTCAACCAAGGAGCGGGATGCAGATATTTTGACTAAGGCATTACCAAAATGCAAGTTCGATTTCCACAGAGACAGGATTGGGGAGATTGATAATCCCTTTTTTGTTGAGAGGGAGTGTTGAAAATAGCAACAAGAAATGCTAAATATAGAAGTGCTAAAAATAGCATTGCTATAAATAACATTTTAGGATACATTCCAATTTTAGTTGGTCCCTCAACTAAAATTGTGAATTAAAATTCGAATTTGATCTTAGCAGCTGTTTGTAAAATAATTAATTAACTCATCTTGAGTTAATTAGTTAATGAAAATCAAACATGAAGTCTATGTGAGGACGTGCAATAGTTATTCTTTTGATTGAGGAATTTATCCCTTACCTAAAGAGATAAGGATGAGTTGTAATTAGTTAGCTTAGTTAACTGAGTTAAGTCTAGTGAGATGTATTGAGGGATTTTACTGAGAGCTAGAGAGCTTCCAAGCTAAGGCTTTGTGTAATCCAGACTATTTTCACTTGTATGATAATACAAAGATCAAGGTTTTAGCTGAGGTTTTCCCTAGAGTATTCCTTTGTGTTTCATGTGTATGATTTCTCATTCTCTGTTATATGTGTTCTATTTGATCTTGCTCAAATTGATTAAGTTTATGCAAAGTTTGTTGTAGAAGTAGATCTAGTATTTTGCTTTAGTATATTGCATTATCAGGCTATCTATAGTGGAAATTTCTACACAATTCCTTGCAGCATTTATTAACGCTAGTAATATATCTGTGCTAAGTAAATCACATCTGAATATTAAGTAAATTTCACTATGTTTGTTGATTCAATCGAATTTAGCAAGTGGCTAAATGAATAACATATCTCCTACAAATACAATGACAATTGAAGGTGATAGGGTTGTTTATTTTCCACATTTTGTAGTATCTATAATTTTATTAATTTTTATGTAATAAGCTTGGTGGAAATGACCCCGTCAATTAATATAATAGCATTAAACTCCTAAAATGCACACACACAATGAGTGAGAGAGAGAGAGAATCATATATATATATTATACATATATATATGAGAGAAACAAATACCTAAGTGCTCATGCACTATTCAGAAAAATCATCTAGAGATAGATCATTCTCTCTATATATTCTTGAATTATCCAAAATTTATATTATATATATATATATATATATATATATATTATATTATATAATAAATATATAATATAGATGAGAAACAAAAATATACTACTGTAGTGCTCAATGCACTATTCAGGAAACACCATCTAGAGCTAGATCATTTTTCTCTATAGATCTTGAATGATCCACAACTTTCATAATATCAAGTAGTTATCAACCAAGTAGTTGAAAACAAATATTACACTTAACAATTTCATGTACTCAGAAAAACACAAGTTAGAAAAGAGCTCGTAAATTATCAAATGGAAATAGTGGTAAAGTCATAGTACTATCATCTTGTACTTATTCTATGAAACTCCAAGTCTTAGGTAGATGAATTCCTTCCTTTGAGAGGTGATGAAGTCCTCTCTCTCCCTTTCTTCCCCACCTATCTCTCTCTCTCTCTCTCTCTCTCTCTCTCTCTCTCTCTTCACCTTCCAACTCCGTTACTATATGCCTATCTCTCTCTCTTCCTCCCCCCCCTCTCTCCATCTCTCCTTCTTTTCCTCTTTATCTCACCCCAAAACACGTACATTCTCTCCCCATATCTCCCTTTTCACTCCATCTCTCTCTCCACTCTCACTCACTATGTATTTGTTCTACCATCCCTCTCTCCCCCTCCCACTTTATCTCTCTATCCCTCCCTCTCTCCTCCTCTCTCTCAAGTCCTCTCTCTCATCCTTCCTCTCTCTCTCTTTCTCTCTTGCCTCCCTCTCTATTCCCCCATCTCTCTCTCTATTTCTCTCTTTTAGTCTTTCCCCTACAATCCTCTCTCTTGCCCCATTACACTCTCCCTGTCTCTGAAGTCCTCTATCTCGCCTTTCCTCTCTCTCCCTTTCTCTCTTGCCTCCATCAACCTGCCCCCTGCTCTCTCTCTCTCTCTCTCTCTATCCAACTATATTACTATATCCATTCCTTTCCCTTTCTCTCTCCTTCTCTCCCCCCTTGTTTCCATCTCTCCTTCTATTTCTCTTTATCTCAACCCTAAACATAGACACTCTCTCTCCTTCTCTCCCTTGTCACTCCTTCTCTCTCCACTTATCGCTCTTTATGTATTTCTTCTACCCTCCCTCTCTCCCCCTCTAAATCCATCTCTCTATCCCTCCCTCTCTTCTCCTCTCTCTGAAGTCCTCTCTCTCATCCTTCATCTCTCTCCCTTTCTCTACTACCTCCCTCTCTCTTCCCCCATATCCCTCTTCCCTCTAATCCTCTCACTATCTCCTTCCATCTCTCCTTCTCCCTCCCTCCTTCCCTCTCTCCCACCTCCATATTTAAGTCTCTCTCTCCTTCTCTTACCCTTCTCTACCTCTCTCACTCTTCTCCCCTCTCTCTCTCTCTTCATTCATTTTCTCCCCTCTCCTTCAATTTATCTCCATCTCTCCCTTGTGAGTCACCCTATTTCTCCACCTCTATCACAATATGTATTTGTTCTTACCTCCCATATATATCTAGATTTAATATATATATCTATATATATTTTTTATAATATAACAAATTTAATATTGTATTAATGCAAAGTTATTAAATTTAATAATAATAATAGTTAGGGTTAATAATGTTCTTTTGCATGGTATTAATAATAATTTCGTCCATGGTATTTGGCCCATAGGCTTGTTATATAACAAGCAACGAGAGGAATCAAATCTCTTGAGGTGAAAAACTCATTTTTGAGTGCAAAACTTGAGGAAAGGTTTTCACCTCGAGAGATTTTATCCCTCTTGGCACTTGATAGATCTGGAGTTAACATGGATCTAGGCTCGTTTCAGTCATGTGAGGCCAAATAAAATCTAATGAACAGATGATTGATTTCATCAATAATATGTAAAATCATCTAATATTAATATAATATTTTAAATATGTCTCAGATTAATCTAGTCATTTTAATTTTATTTTCTTAGTTACCTTAGGTTGTTGAGATGATAAATATTTTGAATAACTTTAATGATGAAAAATGATGAAATTAAAATTTTGAATGTAGTGTTGAATGATAGAAAATGTGAATAATAAGAATATAGTAAATTACAAATAGGTAATTAATCTCAAACTATTTTCTTCTACTATTTTTATTGTCACCCTTGTTACTTTTGTCGTCTTTCCATATCGATTATATGAAAAGGACAGGTTAAATCATAAACCATTTAAATATTTAGCTCAAGATATTATAGTAAACATCATACCTTGTCCCTCTTTCTCTCGAATATTAATAGGTTGAATTATTATAACACAAAAATCAATGTACATTGTCAATAATATTTTATGCTTACACGGAAATCAATGCACAATATTAATCCAATCAGTTTAAAGTTAATGTACCATCATACATCCAATTACATCAAATCAAAAATTAACATCTACACTAAAATCAATGCATCTAATGCAAGAAAAGAAATAAGACTAGAAAACAACATTTACGCTGAAGTCAATGCATGTAATACAAACAATCAAATATGATTAGAAATCAACATTTACACTCAAATCAATGCATATTGTGCAAGCCAAAAAATAGGTTTATAAAACAACATCTACACTGAAATAGATGCATCTAGTGCAAGTAACGAAATATGATTATAAATCAACATCTAGGCTGAAATCAAAGCATATATTGAAAGCAATGAAATAGGATTAGAAATCACCATCTACACTAAAATAAATGAATTTAGTGCAAGCAATAAAATAGGAATGGAAATCTTCTAAATTTAAATCAATGTATTTGGTGCAAGCAATCAAATATTATTAGAAATCAGCATCTACATTGAAATCTATGCATCAAGTGTAAGCAATCAAATAGGATTAGAAATCACCATCTACATTGAAATCAATGCATTTAGTCAAAGCAATCAAATAGGATTATAAATCATCTACATTCAAATCAATGCATCTAGTGCAAGAAGTCAAATATCATTAGAAATCAACATCTACATTAAAATCAATGCATCTAGTGCAAGCAATGAAATAGCATTAGAAATCACCATATAAACTAAAATCAATGCATGTAGTGCAATAAATATTCTTCCCTCTCTTCCCCCTCCATATATATATATATATATATTATATATATAAATATTATATTATATAATATATAATTATATAAGTATATAGATATATATTTATCTCACTCCATCTCTCCTTCTTTGTCTCTCACTCAACCCCCCAGCCCCCCAACCCCATTAGATGTGGTCTCTCACTCAATATCTATCAATCACTTTGTCCCTCCCTCTCTCTCTCTCCATCTCTCTCTGCTTCCCTCTCTTCACTTTCCATATATATCTCTATATCCCTTTGTCTCTCTATATCACCCCCAAAACATACATGCTCTTTCTCCAATCTATCTATCTATCCCTCCCTCTCTCTCCCTCTTCCCATTTTCTCCCTCTCCCCCACTTCTACCTCTCTTCCATCTTGTTGTCCTCTCTCCCTTTCTATGCATTTTTCTTATCACTCCCTCTCTCTCTTTCCACCTTTCTCTTTGTATTTCTTTATTCTTACCTCCCTCTCTCCCCCTCCAAATCCATCTCTCTCCCTCCCTCTCTCCATTCTCTCACATCCTCTCTCTCTCTATCTCTTTCTCTCTCTTCACCCTTCAACTCTGTTACTATATCCTTCCCTCTCTCCTCTCTCCTTCTCTCCCCCATTCGCTCCACCTCTCCTTATTTTCTCTTTCCCTCACCTCCAAACATACACACTATTTCTCCATATCTCCCTTGTCACTCCCTTTCTCTCTCCACTTCTCACTCTCTATGTATTTCTTCTTCCCTCCCTTTCTCCTCCTCTCTCTCAAGTCCTCTCTCTCATGCATCCTCTCTCTCCCTTTCTCTACTACCTCCCTCTCTCTTCCCCAATCACTCTCTCTCTTTTCCCTCCAATCCTCTCTCTTCCCCCATGACTCTCCTCCTCTCTCTCAATTCTTGTCTCTCATTATCTCTCTCTCTCTCTCTCTCTTTTCCTTTCAATCCTCCCTCTGTCTCTCTCTTTCTTCCCTCCAATTCTATCTCTTCCCCCATCACTCTCTCTCTCTCTCCCCAACTATGTTACTATATCCATCCCTCTCTCCTTCTCTGCCCCCTTCTCTATATATCTCTTTCTTTGTCTCCTTATCTCACCCCTAAGCATACTCTCTCTCTGTCTCTATCTATCTCTCCCTTGTCACTCCCTCTCCCACCACTTCTCACTCTCTATGTATTTCTTCTTCCCTCCCTCTCTCCTCCTTTCTTGCAATTC
>APFE030933595.1:0-19362 GCA_000404065.3 Pinus taeda
AACTATTCCCACTATGGATATGATTGAATGCATTGTGTGAAAGAAAAATAACTTCTGTTGATAGAATAATACTTCTAATGGCAAAAATAATGTGCTTTTGTGGAGGAAAAAAAACTTTTGCTACTAAAAGAATGATATTGATTCTGCTACGCCATTTATATATTATTGACCATTAAAACGAATGATGATAACATGCTACAACTGTAACATATATCACCACATATATATCACCGCATAAACAATTTGAGCGCTTGTGTTAAACACTGCCACTGTAAAATATGAGCACTATGTTGAACGCTATCACCATATCGTATATCACAGCATATATATATCACATAAAAATTGAGCGCTTATGTAAAACACTACTACTGTAACATATATCACCACATATACATAAACAATTTGAGTGCTTTGTGTTACTACTGTAATATATATCGCATCATATACATAAACAATTGAGCGCTTTGTGGTAAACGATGCCCAAACGTCCGCGGGACATGGTATTAGTGGGCGAATCTGAGATCAATTACACCGTCTACCATGTCAGTTACACCATCTACCATGTCAGGCCATTGCTGGGCGGTCTCGGAAGAATATAGCATCGAGTAAGGATGGCGGGTAATACACCGGCCTAGCTCATGGGTCTACCCGAACGTCCGCGGAACGGAATCACCTAAACTTAATGATGGCAAGAAATTTTGAGAGGTGGACAGTATGCCGCGGTTCGAAGAACTAGAAAAATGCTTGATTCAAACAATGCAGGGGTTAGCAGATAGCATATCAAATATCAACTTCCAACGTTTACTGTTCCCCCACTGCGTTGAAAGCATTTTTCAATAGCAATTTTTAAATCTTTGGAGCGATTCTTTACACTACAGTATGCCGCACTCACTGTCAATACAGGAAATACAGTGATAACAATGGCTTCCATGTTACAATGGCTCTATCACGGTACCTATTTATGCAAATAAAAGGCAAGCATACCTCAGATTGAGGTTTCATTCAAATGGGTATAAAAAAAACAAGATTACAAGGCCATGACCACGAATTTGCTGCGCAAGTCCAGATAAATTAATCATATTAACAAAACAGAAGTAGGGCCCTTGAGAAACCCAGATTTAATTTTCAGAGTCCAAAGATGAGTCGAATAGTACCATCTTTTCGAGTCCCCTCAAACAGCAGTCGCTTTCCCTTCAACCGCCACAACATATCTTTGGCATCGAAAGCTCAGTAGACAGATGCGTTAATGGACAGAGCCGAGAGGCGCTGGAACGGTTTTGGATTCTGACTGAATTCAAGGCAGCGCAAGTGTGGCAGAATGATAGAGGCATTTGAGGACAGAGCTTAGGTCAGAATGACAGAGGACAACAGCAAAAATGAAGGGAGTTACAACTATTTTAAGAATTGGCTCTGATACCATGTTAGGCCAGGTAGTAACTCTCCAAAGGCAATAAAATTGATTTGTTTATTTTATTAGGTAGATATTGTTATATACAAGAATGTGACTGCTCAGTTCATCTTCTTGATGATTGTTCACATTCCAAATTCACCCAATCGCAGAGGATTAGGTGTCAACAGGATCTCACCTCCTCCTCAGTGGAATCATGTGCTAGGACCAAGGTGACCTTGCTACCACCAAAAATGTTGTTTTTCTTTGTCATGCAATCCTTAGTGTTGGAATTCTCATTTGCAGACACTCATATTAGTTGTGTGTAAATGCTTTAGTTTATGATTGCTTAGTTGCATAGTTATTTCACGTATTTCATTTCGAATAAACTTTTGTTCATTTCCTTTTGCTGTTACTTAGGTCATATTATAGAGAAGTAACTAGGTCATAGGTTTTATAAGTGTATGTTTGCTCAGTTTGAAAAATAACTTGCAAAGCATCTATCACACTTCTCCATCTGTCCATACTCTATCCAACCTACCTCCTTCATCCCCCATTTCAGATCCTTGCCTTACCTTTGCCACGTTCCCTCATGTTGACCTACTTTCCATATTATTGTGTAGCATTGCCTTAGCTCTCCTTGTGATGGACCATCACATCATGGCAACACATTAAATAGGAACATAGACCATTCTAACGGCTCTAAGGAAACAACTATAAAGAAACGACTACACATAGAACATAGACCATTCTAACGGCTATAAGAAAAACAACTATAAAGAAACTTAATACTCCCATGCTTGATGCCGGTTACGTGTTCCTTAATCCTCTACCGATTTCACCTAAGATTCCACAAGAACATGAGATGACATAAACACCTTTCATATCCATTGGGTTCACTCGGTCTTTAACAAATTTTAAGGAACTTCTAACGGTATTGAGGGGTCTAAAGGTTGAGGGAACATTAAGCTTCTTCAAGATTCTTTCAATCTTGTCTATGGTCCCTTGGATGAAAGGGAAGTGTACCCTTGAATTACTATTACTAGGGTCTTTCTTAATCTTAGGACCTTTGATAGCTTTGAGGAAAACGTTAATATCTTGTTGCCTACTATATCCATTATTAACAAAAACATTAAGGAAATGGGTTTTCTCTTTTGAAAGGTGGTCTTCTTAAGAAATTCTCAGTGCATGAGTAGCTAATAATAATTATAATTATTAATAATTAATAATTAAAATAAAATTAAGGTTATAGTTAGTTTAGTTGGTGGCTTTTGGCCTAGGGGTTTTCGCAACACATCTTTTTTATAATGGTATATATATATATATATAAACAAAGGATCTAACGTTAAGATGGATCTAGCTTGGTCAAAATTTTAAATAAAATTATATAAAAGAAAAATAAAATTTCTCTATGTAATTAGTAGATCTAAATTAAAATAGATCTAACTTGATCAATATTTTAAATTAAATTATGTAAACTAAAAATAAAACTTTCACAAGAATAAATACTCAAATTATATATATCATTTATATTTATTTTCTAAATTTGATTACATTTCAAATAATGAAATTTCAAATGTAACCAAAAATATAGAATGCCTTGGGTGCAGGGAGGTCTCTTAGACATTACAATTGGAATTTGCAAGATAAATGTGAAGGAATCAGAATCTCTAACTGATAATGACAATTTCAAGTCATTGATACAGGTGAAGAGGTTTATAAGAAATGCTGGAAAATCATTTGTGGACGGTGATGTGAGATCCGCTCCACCCTTCACAATGTCAAGTCATTGATACACGTGAAGAGGTTTATAAGAAATGCTGGAAAATCGTTTGTGGAGGGTGATGTGAGATCCGCTCCGCCCCTAGGCTGTTTTCTCTTTATTGCTTAAAAAATGGAGTAGCAGTGGAGCCATGGGAGTCACATTGCTGGTGGCCTGGTTTCATAGTGAGAAATTTTACATCAAGGTAACACAACTTAAGTCTTACTCAAGAATGGCTATATGGAAAATGGACCCTAGTGTCTAGGATTTGTTAGTCTAGGATTTGTTAAAATATTAATTTCAACTTGCACTGCATCAGCAGCATTATTGAAACTACTACAAACCATTAAAGCTCATCGGACAGCAAAATTTTTCGTACAAGCGTGCACAATGCAATAATATTTTGCAAGGCATCCAAATGTACTTTCAGCAAAAAGTGTACTTTCACCAAAAAGTGTTTGATTGCGACTTAAAGTTCGGTAACAAAGGTTCTCTCATATTGTTTTGAACCCTCCTATTGAGTTAATCATTATCCACGGTCGATTGCAATGAAGAGTATCCACGGTAGATTGCAATGAAGCTGACAGCAAATGAATTTGAGGTGAGTTAAAAAAAAAAATTGTGTGACTGTAACACTGGAATTATGTAATGGAATGAAAAATGCATAGCACTTAGAGGTAAAAATATTTGCAGCATAGCATTGCGAAGTAGTGAATATAGAAAAACATGGGAAGCAATGTGCACCTGAAAAACACACTTTTCACACACTTTTCACACACAGCAGTGGACTTATGTAATGGAATAAAAAATGCATAGCAGTGTGACTTAAAAATATTTGCAGCAGAGCAGATGTAAAGAATTTCTTTTACTACATTAAATCCATGTAATTTTTGTTTTCATATAGTATAGTAGTGAATGTAAAAGAAATTTTTTCACAAAGTGTGTAAAATTTCAAATGACACAGACTAATTTTTTTTAAATGTTTTGGTGAATCACTCTAAGTGAAAGAGGATGAATGTTGTATCAAGAATTTTATTTTTAATGAATACAAAGCTCTTTATGGGTGTGTAATACTCAGTTCTTAGAAATTTTTCAGGGTTACTTATCCTAAGATCATGGAAAAAAAAAACAGAACATGGTCTCTCTTTGAAGTTTGTTTGGTTGTTTTTGGCATTTTACCACAAAAATCCCCAACAGTATTAGATTTCTAAATCTCTTTTGCTCTGTTTTCTTTTATGATTTATTTCTTAGATTGTAGATAAGAGTTTCTCATTCTTTTATATTGTACCTCGATTTAATAAGTATTGAACTCCATTATGCAGGGAAAAAAAATAAACATCAAGCAAGTAATTAGTATGAAGTTGCTTTACAAATAAAGTAGTGAACACCAACGCATCACCTTCTTGAGAGGCAATGATCAGCAAGAGACGATAATTTTCTAGACGTTATCCATCGCACAGCTAAATCAGAAAGCTGGAAGCGATACATTTAAAATAAAAATGCGTTTGATTGTGTTCACGGCTATATTTTTTTCCACTATGGTTTTTTATTTTTATTTTTTTACCACTATGGTTTTTTTTTTTTTTTTTTTTTTCAAATTCACTGATTCTCTATCGCTTACTTGCTCTATCTAATATTTTAGAAGGCTGCTTTAACCTTCTCTATCGCATGTTTTCTTAGAGGAGGATACAATTTAACCTTGAACACTGGAATGTCTTATAAAATTGAGATTATAATTTTTTAATAGGTGAATTAACACAAGCATAAATTTATTTTTACTTTTGAGATAAAAAATTAGTTTACATATAAAGATATTTGATTTTTTGGGGGTTTAGTAAATTAAAATAAAGATGGATCTATGATTGTTTAATTCCCCTTTTAAATAGCTACATTCCCACTTGAATATCATGGGTCAATACCATTGGTTCTCAATACCCTGGGTCAATACCATGGTTTAATACCATTTGTTCTCAATACCATGGGTAATAATTTGGCTCATGATATTTGGGCCATTGGCTTCACCTAAATAAAATCTTTTAATAAATATAAAGTGAATTATGGACTAAATATAGAAAAAAATTATTTATTAACCATAAATTAATAAATTTTCTTTAAGATTATCAGATTATCAGTATTTGAGGGAAGTTATTTGCCAATACAATGGCATTGCAGAAGGGAATGCAAGTAGAGGTGCTTTTTTCGGGGATGCAATTAGGGGCTTCCTCTAACAAGAAATATAAAGGGCCTTGGGTGCAGGGGGTTCTTCTAGACATTACAACATGATTTTGCAAGATAAATCTGAAGAAATCTCTAACTGATAATGACAATATCAAGTCATTGACAAAGCTGAAGAGGTTTATAAGAAACGCCGGAAATTCATTTTTGGAGATATATGTGGGTGATGTGAGACCCGCTCCACCCCCTACGCTGTTACCTCCTGAATGCTTAAAAAATGGAGTAGTAGTGGAGGCCTGGGAGACAGATTGCTGGTGGCCTGATTTTATAGTGAGAGAAATTTCACATGAAGGTCACCAACTTTGGCTAGTTTCCTTCCCTCACACAAAAATTCTATCAGCATATCCTGCATGCAACTTACGTCCTGTTGAAGAATGGATAAATGGAAAGTGGACCTTAGTGCCCCCGGTTAGATTTCTAAATCTCTCTTTCTCTGTTCATTTTATGTTTTATTTCAAATCTATCTGAATGATTTCATTTTATGTTTTATTTCAAATCTATCTGAATGAATAGATGGCACAGAAGGGTTTCTCAGTTTTTTGTACTGTACTACATTATGCAGGCGAAAAACCTAAACATCAAGCAGGTGATTGGGATTCTAAGTGAGGAGGAAGTTGAGAAATCCAACAACCTGTGTGATGTATCACAGGGTTGCTTTACAAATGAAAAAATCCAAGCTATGGACAACAAGGGATCACCTTCTGCTGCCAACGAGTCCAAATCAAATCCTGTGCTGAGCTCTTCTAAACTGAAGAGAACCCTTTTGGACGAGAAGATCCACGATCCAAAAGATGATGTACGAGAATCTAAAGGAGAGGCAATGACAGTAGAAAATGAGCCAGAAACCAGATCAGCAAGCCAGGAGGTCGGACAAAATTTCTAGACGTGGACGCCCTAAAAGAACAGTTCAGGAACCAGATCAGCAAGCCAGGAGGTCGGACAAAATTTCTAGACGTGGACGCCCTAAAAGAACCATATGAAGAAAGTCGGTACCGTCGATTTTGATTTTAAACGTTTTGGTTTTTTTTTATGTTAAAATTTAGATAGCAGATTTTGAGAATATTTTTGAAATTTAAAATATGGAAGGGATCAATTCATCGCTCCCTGCTTTTTCTCAAGTGTGCTTTCCAAACAGTAATTAACTAAACAGGTTATGTTCAATACATCCAAATCTCTATTACATAGTTTTCCATTGATGTATTATGATCCAATATGGAGTGTCTTAATATACAGGACATTACCGTATTACACGCTGTTTCTATTATGCATTACTCGATTCCCGGTTGCGTATTTCGAGTATTATTGTGCCTTCTTTCTAGTATGATGCTTTTGGTAAAATTGTGATTTAATGGCTGGACTGAGGATACACAGTAATTCGGAACTCCTCAGAACAAAAGAACTGCAAGAGCTTTAAAGTGGCCAAGAGAACGATAACAAATCTACGGGCTCTCTTTATTTAAGAATGCATTTGATTGTGTTTACAGCTCTATTTCTATTTTTTCCAGTAGTGTTTTCTGTTTTTCTTGAATTTTTTTTATGTGATTCATCGTCTTATTATCTATTTACTAGATATGTTTTAACGATGGAATTTAGATACATTTTTTTAAGTCAATATTCTTTGAATGTTCGAGAAAGTAGTACATAGAGTTTATTCCAAAAGAGATACTCTCATCTCTATGGGGTTTGTTGACTAAAAATTTATCAAGTGACAAAAATACAAAAAAGTAAAAAAGCCATAGTTTATAACTTTTGGGCTAGAGGCACCAAAACACAGTGAAAACTTAAAAATCACTAGAAATTAGACTAGTCTCAAGTAATCGTTGTAGGGTTGTCCTCTAATCCAAAACTTACAAACTACCACAAATCATAGTATGAATGCAGGGTTGTCCTCGCCGTTCCACGAGGGGGAGGAGGGCTGAAGTCACACTAAAAGTGTCCTTCATAGTGGGCCATCCATGTCTCTAGCTTTTATTCTTTCTGAGTGAGTTGGTTTTTCCTAGCGAGAGCACAACCACTTTTTCTTGAAGTTGACTTTGAAAGTGATGTACCCTCTCGAGAGAGGCCATCTGTACCACATGCTCCTCACGCCGAACTGGTTTTGCAACATCCTCCCTATCCATCAAACTAGCAATGAGAGCGTGACACTTCTATAGGCAACATTGAAGGAGACCTTGCCCCTACTAACTCACATGTTGTAGGCCCACGCTTCCCATGTTGTCGCCCCTGCAAGTCTTCCAATTGTAGTGTGACCCTTCACCTTTGCTCGCCCCTGCTTGCCACCTCCAGCGTCTCCTCTCACACCTACAATTCCTTTTTATGAACTCCGAGCCTTTTTTCCACCGAGAGGGGGTGTCATTGTGACCAAAGCCTAGTTTGTCACCTCTTAAGCAGTAAGGGCAGCAGGAGAGGAAGAGAAGCCCTTTCACATTGGGGAAGGCACGCCCCTAAGAGGCACCAAACATCAAACTTTCCACCAGAAAGAACACTCCCTGCAAATAGACCCAAGCAACACATCCAGAATAACATGAATTCATCAAGAATGCTCCTACCCGTGAAGGACCACCCCCACCCAATAATCTTGACACCTCCACATACCCGAATACCACTAATGATGGAGCGCCACTCAGACATAGGGGCTTTGTTTTTTTCAAGAGGTTAGTGCAAAATAGGCCACCACCTACCAAAATTGACACCCATAAACCATAGGGAAACCCTGGAGGCCTTGTCACACTAGAAAATCACCATTACAGGGGCACTTAAGCTTCCTCCTCCAGCTACAGGGTTTCCTTACCAACTAGCTCCACCACCTTGTAAGAACAAGGTAAAATAAGTTACCTCCAGACCATTAGGAGTTTTTTTCTGCACCGAGGATTCCAAGTTGCAAGGACCAAACAAGCCCACTACCAGTGTATATTTCCACAGTGAGCATCCACACTTTGTTTCCATCCTCTTCCTTCTCAATAACTACCGCAACTCCCAATACCATATCTAAATGCACAAACACATGCCTGGTGCATTCAACGCTAGTTCACTTAACACTGAGCCACTCCACACAAAGACATTAAACAATCGCTCACATGAACTATTAACATTAAAATGGTACGAGTGCATAAGAACACATGAAAAGATGGGAAACCCATCCCTTTCAACATATCTACTTGTTTTCACACATGAGAAGCTGCCTCCAAATACTACTTTGATCTCACCCATAAAAAACTTAAATACATTTTAACCATTTTAACTATAAAACCTGAACGCTAGAATATCTTAAAAAAATATTAAAACCACAACTTTTTAATGCAAAAAGTGCAAGTGCTTTAACAAAAGGGGCGAAAATTATAAGCACGACTTTTTAATGCAAAAAGTGCTTTAACAAAAGGGGCATCTATGAGTTTTGAATGTAGTTAACAAAAGGGGCATCTATGAGTTTTGAATTGATATGAGTTGTGTCTCGAAAATAGTGAATTGATCCGTTGTTATTTTGGAATTTGCTTAAAATGAAAGTTAAATTGAAATATTCAATTTATCATGTTGTTATTTTGGAATTTGTTTAAAATTAAAGTTGAATTGATATATTAGTGTTGTTATATTAAAAAAAAAAAAGTAGTTTATTTTTTGATTTAATTTGTTTAAAATGTTGTTGGTATTTATTAAAATAAAAGTTAAATTTTGTATCAGATATAGTGAATTGATCATGGTTAGTTTACCATGTGTATGGTTTGAGTATATCCACTCAACAGGTGTGTTTCCTCATTGATCTTCCTTGAGCTATTGTCATGCCATGTCTTTGAACATGGAACGCTTTCCATGCATGCATCCACGCTGACATTTGTTCCTTGAGAAAGGCTTTCTGCATGCGGTGCCACATTTCCACTCCACCTTTAGCTGTTGTCTCATATTTAAAACAGTCTTTTTGCAAGGAGGAAGTTTTTTTTTGCTCTCTCCCTTCCCCCTGTGCACTCCTTGCATAGTGGTGGGTTTCGTGTATTCTCTAAATCCTGTTATCTATATCACACCGTCTCCTCCATGGACTTTTCATCTTATCTACTTTATCGTCGGTCCTTGCTTTCTCGTTTTTGGTGTGACGACATTTTTCCGCTGCACTCTTCTCTCGGCATGCTCGGGGCTCCACGTTAGTGAGCTTTCCTTCTTTTGAACTATACAAAAATCGTTTCTTAGAAAGGTTTTTTCTTTAACAATCATAAAATGGCGTTTGACCTATGTTCTTGGTTATGAGTCTGAAGCATTTTATCCAGGTTTTTCATGTGCTTATGTTTTGAAAGACTGATTTTATTATAAAGAAGACCTGTCTGTTTTTTTTCTCTACTATAATTTTGAATGTAAATGATGGGGTCTGTAAACCCAGAATTTTATGGGTATCCATAAAGAGGTGAATCCAACATGTCTGGAAAGTCATTCTTAAACTGGTTATGGTTTTGAGCTTTAAAGATTCAGAATTATATAGTTATTTGAAAGCCATGCACAAATGTCCATTTTAAATTGGATCCATGGTGGTGTATTTGTGGTTTGTTTTGTTGCTCCGTAGTATGTCCTGAAGAAGCTTCGTGAAGGATTTTCTCTTGGGTTCTGTCTGTTTTACTCTTTAGTCTTGGATTCTTGTTTGCCAGCTTTCAGCCCCTTCTCGTTTTTCCGGGCTAGTTTTAGTTTGCCACCTTTCGACCCCTCCTGATTTTTTCGAACCGGTTTTCTCCTCGGGCATTCGGAAGTTATCCAACGGTTCACTCATGGTGATGTCACTCTGAAGTTTCTCGTGAATAATTATTATCCTTGGGTACAGCTCGTCCAGATGTATTAACTTGGAGCCGTCAATTTTCAAAATTCCTTTCCCCTTGATAGAGTCCTGCTCTTGATGAGGCCATCTCTTTTAAAGATAGAAGGACAGATGGCTTTCTCATATCTTTTTTTCTTTTTGGGGAAGAGAGTCCTTTAGTTCTCGAGGTTTCCTTTGTGAGTTCTACAGTCAAAAGACTGCTTTCCTATCCCTCTCTCTCCAGACATCTTGTTAAGATGTGGGTTGTACCTCCTTGTCCAGTTCATATCCAATTTGGATTCTCGTGGTACCTATGAGGTAAGAGTTGTTGCCTCTTTCAATTATGGAGTTTCCCTTCAACACATCTGCTACGGAGGCAATGGTACAACCTGCCATCATTGCAAAATCCGCCCATGACAAAGCCAGTTTGTCATCCGATTGGCAGTCCACTCTAGAGGACCTGCTGATTAGGCCATCGGTCCCACTAGTGGACGTGGGTGGTTGTGATCGGCATAAGGGAGAACCTTCGCGATCTTCCAAACGAAATGGAAATGATTATTTTTGGAAGGATCACGATGAAGGTTCATTTCAGAAATTCCAAAAACCAGTCAAGACTGTTCCTCCTCCCGCTGCCATAAGATTACATAGTTCCCACCTTGCAGATCGTATTACCAGTCTCCAAGAAAATGCCTTGATCAGGCATTGGCACTTCCCGGAAATGAACGACTCTATGATGAAAAGTTGGCTCGTTTCCCAATGGAAAACGCTAATAGGGTATGTCCCTATCATTGCTGGCCTATTAAAGGACTCGTATTGTTTTCATTTTTTAAAGTAAAGTGATTTGGAATCCATTCTAAAGCATCAGTGGGTGTGCAACCGTAGCTTCCTGGTATTGCACAGATGGTATATGGGTTTTAATCCGCTAAGGAATACCCCTTCAAACAACTTCATTTGGGTCAAGCTCCCCGGTTTGCCTTCAGAATTATGGTCAAAAGAAACCTTGGTTGAGATTGGGAATGCCATTGGAAAGTGTGTTTACGTGGATCCATGGTGCGTTGGAGAAAAAGATAAGAGAGTGGCGTGGGTATTGATTGATAAATCATGCAGGGGAGGTTTTCCGGAACATATCGAAATTCACTGGAAGGAGCTAACAATCAGGCAGAGGTTGGATTTTTGGGGGGTTCCTTTTAGATGCTCAGCATGTCATCACATAGACCATTTAATAAAGAACTTTTCTCGGGGTTTTCATAATAGTCGGAAATTTCAGCGAGCTCATCATATAAAATCCAATTTTGGTAAGGTGTCCACACCCTACCCGGACTCCGGGTTTTTTCTATCTTCAATAAGCTCGTCCTCCTATGGAACGAAGGACTACAGGCGTCTTCACCTGTTGAACCTCATAGCCATCCTCCGCAATCTAAACCTCTCTCTCGTGTGGAGCCTATTTCCCCTTCGATGCCTCCTTTAGAAGACGCCCCCTTTTCGCTCATATCCCCGCCCATGCATCCCATTGAGCCGACCTCTCATCATGAGGTTCCCATTCCGCCTCTGATTCCTCCTCCCTTCGTAAACTCTCTGACTTCTTCACCCACTAATTCGATAGGCAGTGATTTGGATTTCTTGCTTTCCAAGAAGGCTTTGGAGCTCAGAGTCCTCACCACCCATAAACCTCGCTCCAAGAAATGTCCTCTCATTAGTCGAGATTCCGCGAGTAGCGTCATGGTAAGAAGGAAAAATGGTACGGGTAGTAGACACTTTAGAGGAAGGGGTGAGGGTGCGGGCAGGGCTATCCATAACTTGTCACTTATTGATGTTCCTATTGTAGATATGACTGATGAGAGGCTTCTTAGAGAAAACAGGGCGGAGAAGCTATAAAAATGAATTTTGTGATATCAACAAACATTCGGGGGCTAGGGGTGGGAAATTTTTTTTTGGAGTAAAAGGATCTTTTCATCTCTGTTAGTCCCAATATTATCTTAATCGAGGAAACAATGCATGCCTCTTCTATTGCAATATCTTATTTTAGGAAAATGTTCCCTTCATGGTATATATCGGATGTAGAAGCAAACGGCCTCTCGGGTGGATTAGCAGTCCTATGGGATCCGGTCTGGATCAAGGCAAAAACATACAGTTGTGTGGCACGAATTTTGATTTCAGCTCAAAATAGGGGTCATAAGTTTCCCATAAATATGTTAAATGTTTATGCTCCTTACAGGAATAGAGCGCCATTTTGGGAGAAATTTTTTGTTTCTGAAGTTCTTGACATTGAAAATTTACTTATTGTAGGGGACTTAAACTTCACTCTAAATATGGATGAAATTTGGTGCTTAAACAAGAGAAAGGACCCGTTGGCCGAAAAATTAAAAAATGAGTTGTTGTATAGGAATTTTTTGGATATCCTCCCAGCTCAGATGCATCCGACGTGGGAAATGGAAGATCTGATAAAGCTTATGTCGCAAAGAGGCTTGATCGTTTTCTTCATGTTAGTTTAATTGAAAAGATGGGCATGCCTTTTTCATCGATTGAAAAGGTGTTTATTTCTGATCACAGATCGATAGTGTTGGGGTGGAAGGAAAAAGGATTCAGGAAGGGATATTCCTTCAAATTCAATAGGACGTTTCTCGAAGACCCAACTTTTAATGATCTCATTAAAAAACTCTGGTGTGAGCTGTTGCCTTCTAATCCACGCTCGATCTTTATGACTTTCAGAGATAAAATGGATTTTTTAAGAAAAGAGGTAAAAGAATGGAAATTTAAGAAAAGGCAATCCAAGAGGTCTGACCTTCGGAAAATTCAAAAGGAGTTAGATTATGCTTTGGAAGCCATGGCATCGAACAACATATCTTTTCAAATGAGAGGTCACATAAAGGAGTTGCAAAGGAAGAAATAAAAAATATTAGAACAGGAGGAATTATCTTGGAGGCTGAAGAGTAGGGCTTTGTGGCTAAGAGAAGGGGACAAGAACACAAAGTTCTTCCATAAATTTGCGAGTGCAAGAAGGGAAAAAAATTCAATCTGGAAAATAAGTGATGGAAGTGGGGGCTTTTTATATTCCCAAGGGGAAATCTCAAAGGAGGCAATGAGATATTTTGAAAAACAATATAAGAGAATGAAAAACAGGTCCATTCACGATATTCTGTGGGGCAATGATGTGTTTCCTTAGATGTTCAGTGAGGATACAAATAATCAAATCTTTCATCCTGTTACTGAGGAGGAACTGCTGAGAACTCTAAAAGCCTTTAAAAGGGACACATGCCCTTGCTCAGACGGGTGGTCAATAGAGTTTTTTTGTCACTTTTTTGACATCATCAAATCTGACCTACTAAAAATGGTGGAAGGGTCCAGGATGTCACGTAGCATTAACCAGAAAACAACATCCACCAATATAGCTCTCATCCCAAAAAAAGAAAATTCCATCTCTTTCACGGATTTCTGTCTGATCTCTCTGTGTAATATATCTTACAAAATAATATCAAAAATTATCGCAGACGGGATCAAAGGAACTCTATCACAATTCTTAACAAAGAATCAACATGCCTTTTTACAGGGGAGGAACATTTTAGACGCGGTTGCTACAACTCAAGAAATTCTTTTTGTCATTCACGCTAAAAAAAGCGATGTTGTCATTCTAAAAATTGACCTCTGTAAAGCTTATGACTGCATGGATTGGGCATTCATAAGATGTTTGCTAGCAAAGTTTGGATTAAGAGCAAACATGATCAACTAGTTCATGGCTTGCGTAGAAAAGGTAAATTATGCAGTCATTGTCAATGGGATTCCATCGGCTTTCTTCCAAGCATCTAGAGGCCTCCACCAGGGTTGCCCCCTATCCCCTCTTTTATTCATATTGGCCATGAATTCCCTCAGTATTCATATAAACAAGGCTGTTGAAGAAAACAGGTGTTTCCCGATGAAAATATGTAGCAACATTTCTATCTCGCACAATCTTTTCGTCGATGTTAGATCAAAAAATTCAAATACCATTTTGTTCTCTATTCATTGTAATTGGGGGAGGGGTACTAATATTCTTGCCGAGGCGATGGCTCTTGCAGGTCTCATGAGCTTGTGTCTCTTTTTAAATCTTCAAGATGTTTCTATTTTTGGGGACTCAAAAGTTTTGGTGGATTATGTTGCTGGGAAAAATACCATCTCCAAGCCTCATCTCGTGGGGTGGTTAGATCGAATCAGGTTCATTTGGAGCTTGGCTTAGTAAATTACATCTCCATGAAACAAAATCAAATTGCTGACTCCTTATCAAAAAAAGGTCTTCAAGCTTCTCCGGGGTTGTGGCATCTTCAGGTTTCCTATGATGGAAAATCCTTTTCCATAAAAGAATTTTTCCCTCCCAATTTCTAGTTTTTCTCTCAAAGTTCTCATAGTTCTCTCTCTTTTTACTTCTTTGCTATATAAGATGCTAGTTGCTATGTGCTATGTGTTTTGGTTTAAAAGGCTTCATCTCAATCTCTCGGCGTACTTCCGATTGCATAAAGTTTCTCTTGTCTTTGCACAATGAGGACCATTATACTGATCTTGGTTTTTGTATATGGTCTCATTTCGGCGCTTGTTTTTCCTTTTTTGCTCTATCGTTATGGTTGTCTAAGCCGTGATCTCGCTATATCAAGATATGGCTTTACTGATGGTTAAGTTTCATTACCTTTGGAACATATGCTATGTTTTGACTCAATGTACATTTGGACTCTTTTATATTTCTTATACAAATACAATTATGCTTTTTCCGTGAAAAAAAAATCGTGAATTGATCATGTAGATATGGTTATATTTAATTAGTTTACTTTTCAAAATACTAAATTTATATTTGATTGCTCGAAATATTGAATTTAAAATCATAGGTAAACTAAATCAAGTTCCCAAAACCACTACCATACTAGTCTATCAATTTTGATGTTTTCCACTATTCAAATTAAAAATTGATTTGCCATATTTTATTTATATATGTTTAAATCCAGATGAATTTAGTCTCTTTTAATAATTAATAATTTTATTGTTTATTTTGATTTAGTTTCATGAGTCAAATGTTTTAATTTATTATTATTATTATTGTTATATCATATCATCTAAACATTTTGACTAGATCAAATTACATAAAAATAAAATAAATTGTGACTTAATGGCTGGAGTGACAATACACAGCGACGCGAGACTTCTCAGAGCAAAACGAACTACAAGAGCTTTAAGGCGGTTCGACGGGTTCTCTTTAATTAAGAATGCGTTTGATTGTGTTTACAGCTCTTTTTTTCCAACTAGTGTTTTTATTTCTGTAATTCATTGACCTTGTAATTCTTAAGATGAGAATTCCATTAGGATGTTTTTTAGCATTGACAATCATTGACCTTCTATCTAATACTGTACCAGGCATATATGCTTTTAACCATGGAGCTTAGATGCATTTTAATAATGAAATCTGACCACTATAGTGTCTAGAAAATTGACTCCATGCAAGAATGCATCTACTTGTAGTTAAACCTTGAAACTTTTTAGCTAGTTGTTTTTGGTTAAGATGAGAATTCCATAAGGATGTTTTTTAGCCTTGAAAATCATGGAAATTCCTGTAAAATTTTCATAAAATTAGATAGGGATTTCTGGTAAAATTTTCATAAAATCAGATAGGGATTTTTGTAAGTCTAATTATCAAATTTCAAGATTTTCATAAAATCAAATAGGGATTTTTGTATACCCAGTTATCAAATTTTAAGATTTTGAGTGCTTATTTCCAGTGGATGGGAGTGCCATTATTAACCTCCCCACCAAGGGGTTGACACAGGATGACCCAACTATGATGCATCATGATGTGATGGATGTTGATATTTTCTAGGTTCCTCTGAGGAGGTGTCCATTATTACCCAACTATGGTGCATCATGATGTGATGGATGTTGATATTTTCTAGGTTCCTCGAGGAGTCCCACCCCTCTAAAAAAACAAAAACATGATTCAAACAATAAGATTTTTTTTTTTTTTTTGCCTAAACCACTTTTATCCATTCAGTCAATTCCTACACCTCACACTTCCTTGAATTAATATGCCAGTTGTGTCTCGAAAATAGTGATTTGGTTGTTATATTTAATTAATTGAATTGATATGCTAGTTGTGTCTAGAAAATAGTGAATTGATTTGGTAATTGACTTTGAGTTCGAAACCTTGAATTAATATGCCATCTTTCTTGAAAATAGTGATTTCGTTGTTATATTTAATTAAATAAATTGATATGTTAGTTGTGTCTAGAAAATAGTGAATTGATTTGATTGTTATATTTAATTAATAGTGATTTGGTTGTTATATTTAATTAATTAAATTGATATGTTAGTTGTGTTTAAAAAATAGTGAATTGATTTGATTGTTATATTTAATTAATTGACTTTGAGTTGGAAATATTGAATTTCTCATGTTGTTATTTCATAAAATATTATAGGCACATCCATTCACATGAGTCTATAATACTTTATTAATTGTCTTGGATCAATATCACATCAAGTGGTATGAGAGCTCTAGATTGCTAAGGTTAGACAAGCTTGTGTTGGATTTTTTGTTGAATGCTAACTAGAACAAAGCTCAAATTGGGAGAAAGAGAGTTGATTGAAACCTAGAAATTAGAAGAATCTATCCTAGGAGGAAAATGGCAGAAAAAAGTCCCTTGGAATGAGACTCCAAGTTCATGGACAGTTTCATGACCATGAGAGCCATGGTAGAGGAAATGTATAGAGAATTTAACAAAGGTCGAAGTGAAGATTCTTCAACTTCGGAGCATGACAAATGAGTAGAAGAATCTCTCCTAAATTACCATTCTAAAAGAAAAGTGAAAGAAGAAAAGCTTCCCACACCTCCTCATAGTCCTTAAAATAAGAAAGCATTTTTAATTAAATTAGATGTTAAATTTGATTTGCCAATATATGATGGAGAGTTGAATGCAGAGAAGCTCGATAATTGGATTAGGGAGATTGATGTATATTGCAGGGTGTAGAGCATTGATTCACACAGAAGTAAGCTTCAACTCGCTAGCCTACGCCTTGGAGGAACTGCCTTGGTGTGGTGGGAAGGGAGAACACAAGCTGACATGAAGAAGCATGGTAAAATTCTTTCTGTCTAGAGTGAATTTGTTTTTGCAATTAATAAACAATTCTATCCACTAGCTTATATGCAACAAGCTATGATGAGTTGGCAAACTCTTCGCCAATTAAAAGGGAAAAGTGTACAAAACTACACCTACTAGTTTAGATAAAGAGCTTTGATTCTAGGAATATCTTTAGACTCACCTGAAACTCTCTTGAAGTATATAGGTGGTCTACATAACTATTTAAAGCACACCATTCTCATGTTTAATCCTACAAGCATAGATGAGGTATTTGTTCAAGCTACACATCTAAAGTCTAGAGGCAAGAATGTGAACCCCGAGGTTGGGGGATCATCAAAACCCACTCCAAGCAAGAACAAGGAAAAAAGAAAGCAGAAATGGAAAGAGAGGAAGACAAATATTGTACAAAGGACCAAACCTTAATGCACTCACTCCAAAAAGGATGAGTATCATGATGAACACTACTCAATTCTTCATCGGGAGCTAAGGCCCAAGAAGTACGATGGCAAAAATAAGAAGACTCCTCCAGCTATTCAGAAGGATTTAGGGTCAGACTGAGGGGATGAAAAAACGATCACAACCACAGGTATAAAAGGTAAAAATTTTGAAGCATCTACTAGTAATTCTGCACAATCTACTGATAATGAAGAAACAATCTACTAATAATGAAGAAAATGAAAGGAAGAGACATGAGCTTTTTCATATTAGAGTTATTTCCAAGCATCAAAAGATTGATACTTTGTTTGATAGTGGCTCATAAATAAACTTAATTTCTAAAGCAATTGTAAAGAAGTTGGGATTACTAACCACACCTCACAAGAAGCCATATCCATTGGGTTGGGTATGTGATAAAGCACAACTACAAGTGACTAGACAATGTAAACTTAGGTTTTCTTTTGGGTGAGCATTTGTAGATGAGGTTGAGCTAGATATTGTTCCATTGGATATTTGTGGAATTGTTTTAGGGAGTCCTTACTTATACGATAGAAAAGCCATTTTCTATAGAGCTGAAAATAAGTATCAACTCGCTAATGATGGAATCGAATATATTGTAAGATCTCATAAACTTAAGAATAATTATACTCTCATAAACTTGGGGAAAATGAAAACAATTGTAAATTCATGAAAACAATTTTTACTGATGGTTGTAAAGGAAAAGAAACCTGATAAAACTAATGTATTTGAAGGCTGTAATGCTAAAAAGCAAACTGATTTAGAAAAATTTGTTTCAGAACATGATATACTATTTCAAGAAACTAAAGGCCTACCACCCAAAAAGGAAATAGCACATGATATTAATTTGCAATAGGATGCTCCATTGCCTAACATCGGAATGTATAGGTTGTCTACTTTAGAGAATGCAAAAATCAAGAAGCAGACATAAGAGTTGCTCAAGAAAGTGTTCATAAGACCTAGCACATCACCATGTGGGTCTCCAATTGTCTTAGTGAGAAAGGAAGATGGCTCATGGAGAATGTGCATTCATTACAGAGCACTGAATAAGATAACAAACAAAAATCGTTATCCCCTTCCTCGCATAGATGATTTATTAGATCAATTGAAAGAAGTTGTTTACCTTTCCAAGTTGGACTTCCATAGTGGCTACCATCAAGTCAGAGTTGCAGAACACGATGCATGGAAGACTACTTTCAAAACGAAGCATGGATTGTATGATTGGTTAGTTATGCCTTTTGGCTTAACTAATGCTCTTGCTACTTTCATGAGAATAATGAATGATGTACTAAGGCCTTTTATTGATGATTTTGTCCTTGTATATTTAGATATCATACTTGTATTTAGTAAAACATGGGAAGAACATTTGGAGCATGTAAAGTAGACTCTAGATGTTTTGAAAAGAGAAAATATTTATGTTAAGCTATCAAAATGTGAATTTGGCAAAAAATCTTTGAATTATTTGAGTCATATTGCAGGGGGTGTTGAATTCAAGATAGATCCCTCTAAGATTCGAGTCATTGTAAACTGCCCTAAACCTAAATCTTCTACAGAAGTTAGAAGTTTCCTAGGAGCAGCACAGTATTGGAGAAAGTTTATTGCTAACTTTTCCTTGATTGCAACTCCCTTACATGCTTTAATAGGATTGAATAAAGTGTTTGAATGG
>APFE030933608.1:0-10153 GCA_000404065.3 Pinus taeda
AAAAGAACACTACACTGTCATCAAAGAAGAATATTTTAGAGAAAACTCTGAGTCACAAGAAATCAAGGAAGAAGGAAACAACTCTCAAAGCAAGCAAGGAGAAAGCCCGCCCCAACAAATCAACAGTTATGAGGATTTGAATACCGCAGAAAATAAATCCTCATTTAACAGCAAATCAGATCTCCTAAATCAAACTTCTCCGACTATAGATCGCGAAGCTAAGACACCAATGTCCCAAGAACCAGAAGAGATGAAGGAGATGCAAGACAAAGGAAGTTGGAAGACCGTAGAGAAAAGAAAGAAAGCTACAACACCAAGCTCGCCAAGAAAGACGAGGAACCAGACAAGTAAAAATTAAGAAAATTGTAGGTCCGATAGACCAATTTGGTCTCAGTAGACGTTAACCATCATCATCATCATCATCATCACCCTCTTTAAATTTTTTAAATTTTTATTCACAAATATGAAAAACATTTGCAACAAGAAAAGGTATGAACATATTTCAGAGTTAAACCAAGTCAATAATGATATATGACACCTATTGGTATAGGGGCCTAACAGAAGGTATGATAGACCAACGGTGTGATAACCATCAAGCTAAATGACCCAACCCACATAGTCACGGTGATGAGGTGAAAGTGTCATGTTCAAGAGCAACTTGCTACCATAAAATTTTCTCGGTTTTTTCCCATTTCCCCAGTCATTGTTGACCAGTACCTCTTTATTTTTTATCAATCTTGAGGAAGATAACATATTCTTGTTGTATAATTTCACCCTTCGGGTGAATCAATCATTATTTGATGCTTTAACGAGTCTAGTGAAGGTGAAACTTGGTCTTGTCTAGATGGACAAGTTTGTCGCTATTTTATTTTTTTAACGAGTTTAACAACAAAGATATCTCGATCCTTTTCATGTTTAGGGAGTTTGAAAAGGGACAAAAAGGAAACTCCACAAGTTCTTTTTCATACGTTAATCTCTCAAGTCTGAAAAAGCGTAAAATAATACAAGAGAGAAATCATTTCCTATCATTTAACGAGCTAGAAAAGACAAGCACTCAGCAATCTTTTCATGTTTAGAGAGTCTAAAAAGAACTTAAAGAGGACTCCAAACGGGTTCCTTTTTCATTTTTAACAAAGCTCGAAAAAGAGATAAAAGTTTGCTTTGTGGTAAAAATTGTTCAATTTACATTTGAGCACGTGAAATTATACATTTCAATTGTTAATGATCCGGATTTAAACAGGAACGCAACAAAATACAGAGATAACCATATACACAAAGATGCAGCAGAAATAATACTTTATTTCATTAATGGAAAATACCGAAATATGCTTACAACCAGAAATGGGAATAAACCAGCTAGGGCGATGGTAGCTTATCCCTGAGAAGAGATGTGATGGCTACATGCCTCTGAACTGTTCCGAACTGTGTTACAATGAGGCTCGAAGGCCTATTTATTGTTGAGAAACAATGGAAAACCCTTCACATTCCAAAACCCAAACCCTAGAAGATGAAACGCCACATTGTGGGCCCCGTTTTGGGTAAATTGGTACATCAATTTCCCGGGGTCGTAACTCTGGCATACGATCTCTGTTTGACGCGTATGATAGCTTGTTAGAAAGATCTATCTGAGAACTACCACTTTGGGAAGGGAAAAATCGGTCTATAGACCCATGTTACCCCCAGATTTCCCAATAAACATCGTTTAGGGCCTCAAAACGGCTCTGGAAGTTCAGGACCCGAAAAAACTGCTAAAAATAGTAAATTGTGCTATAATTACGGAAACTGAAAAACTGAAAGAGACAGTTGTGGGGGTCCAAATGGGATAGGTGGGTGGCCACCAACATCCACCTGGATCAGTTGGAGTAGGACTAGTTAAAGATTCTGGTTTACTGGGCACTTTTCCTTTTCCTCCTATCAACGCATTCTCTTCTACTGCAACCATTGATATGATTTCATCAGGTACCATTGTTAATGATGATCCTTGGATCATACCTTCTGAATCTGAGAGCGACTCATTTGGTACTTCTATGCCTTTGAGTCCGTATGAACTTGCGTATCAGACCGTGCAGTCATTTTCCAACACAGCATCAACCCAAATTGACTTAATGAATGTGGTCCATGAGGAATTGCTTTCGACATCAAACTCGGATTCAATAACATTTTCTGAACTTGTTCAAACTGATGAGCAAATTCGTGAAATCCTATGCGTCGATGAACTACCATGGGAAGATCTTCATCACAGATCTTCATTTTTACCCGAGGGCGATCGTTTCGAAAATGATTTTTCATCAATTTTTACGGCTGAATATGTCAAGGACGCTCAGAATCCAATGAAACATCCCGATTCCAAGTTAAACTTGGGAAATATTTCACGAACTATTCCCCTTGACATTTCAATTAAGCCTGGAATTGTTGAAAACGTTCATATAGGTGCCTCTTGTATGGAATATGAAATTCAAACATATAAGGCCCTATTTCAAAAATTTCGCGATGTGTTTTCCTGGTCATATGAGGAAATTCTAGGAATTGACCCTGCAATTGTAGTTCATGAAATCAAAACTTACTCGGACACTAAACCTGTCCGGCAACGTTTGCGTCAGATTCACCCAAGAAAAGTTGTTGCGATTAAAGCAGAAGTTGAAAAATTACTCAAAGCAAGTTTCATTTATCCGATCCCGTTAATGGATTGGGTATCGAATATTGTTCCTATTAACAAAAAACAAGGGACAATAAGAATATGTATCGACTATAGGGAAATTAATCGAGCATGTCCAAAGGACAATTACCCTACTCCCTATATCGATCAAATCATTGACGATTGTGCCGGCATCGAAATTTTCTCCTTCATGGATGGGTTTTCCAGACACAATCAAATCAATATTCTACCTGCTGATCAACCAAAAATGACATTCATTTGTCCATGGGGGACATTTGCTTATTGCAAATTACCTTTTGGGCTCAAGAACGTTGGGGCAACTTTTCAATGGGCCATGTCTTATGCTTTTCATGATATCAAGCACATTGTGCAACCCTATCTCGATGACTTACCTGCTCATTCATTACATCGAGCTGATCATCTCGTCCATTTAAGAGCAATCTTTATGAGGTGTAGGCATTATCGAATTAGGTTGAACCCCCACAAGTGAGTTTTCTGTATTGAAACGGGTTGGTTACTGGGTTTTGTTGTTTCGAAAGCCGGCATTCGCGTCGATCCCTCGAAGGTTGAAGCCATTATCAAATTGCCTCCTCCTTCGAGTCTTCGCCAACTCCAAAGTTTGCAAGGGAAAGCAAACTTTTTTAACGTCGATTCATCCCTAACTACGCCGAGATCACAAAGGGTTAACACCGGTTGTTGAAGCAGATACTTCATCTTTTGGGACGAGTAGCTGAGGAAATATTTTGATGCGCTAAAACACGCGTTGACCCATGCACCGTTGTTGCATCCTCCCAACTACAACCAGGACTACTTCTTGTATCTCGCCGCTTCCTATTCCACCATCGGAATGGTGTTAGTTGAGGAAGATGAATTCCGTACAGAACATGTGATATATTACCCTAGTCGAGCGTTAAATCCAACTGAGCTAAAATACTCACATGTGGAGAAATTGGCATTGGAAGCTGTCCAAGCTATCCAACGTTTTCGTCATTACATTTTACTATGTAAGACTATAGTTATTTCTAATTGCAACCCTATGATTTATATTTTGACCAAGCAATTGCTGGGGGGCAAGTACTCCAAATGGATTGTTATCCTGTAGGAGTTCAACTTGGAGTTTGAAAAGTCTAAGTCAAAGAAATATTTAGTTTTTGCGGAATTAATGTGTGACTTCCCGCGTGCTGACACAGAAATTGTGGCGGAGGAGCCCATTACAGACGAATCCTTGTTTCTAATCATCACTTTAGATCCATGGTACGCGGATATCATTGTTTATCTCCAAACCCAATCCTTTCGGCCAGATATTTCACGATCAGACCGTCGAAAAATACGATTCCAGTCCCAACAATTCAAAATTATTAGAGATACTCTTTATCGTCGTTGGGCGGACTCTGTTTTTCGACATTGTTTGACTCATGAGGAAGCTGAAAGGGTCCTAAATGACTGTCACTCTAGAGCGTGTGGCAGTTATATATTTGGGTATGCCACATCCCAAAAGATATTGTGCGCTGGCTATTTCTGACCGTCCATGTTTAAAGATTGTATTATTGCGGTCCAAAAATGCCACAACTGCCAAATTTTTGATCGAAAGATGCGCGCTCCACCTACTCCTCTTCACCCTATAATTGTCGTTGATCCTTTTGCCAAATGGGGTATCGATTTTATTACATGCAACCCTCACTTGGCCGGGGGGCATGCATATATCATCCTTGCAGTAGATTATTTTACCAAGTGGGCCGAGGCGATGCCTACATTTGAGGCAGACGACAAAACAACTGTGATTTTTGTATTCAATCATATCATTGCTATGTTTGGTGTTCCACAAGCGATTATCACTGATCATGGGCGTCATTTTCGAAATGTTATGATGACTGAACTTACAGGCCAGCTTGGCTTGTGTCACGACAATTCAACTCCTTATTATCCACAAGCTAATGGCCTGGTTGAAGCCATCAACAAAGTTCTAGTCATCATGATTCGATGAATCATTGGGATTCATCGGTCGAATTGGCACAACATGCTATTTTCAGCGCTTTTCGCGTATCGAACCTCAGTTAAAACGTTAACAGGGTTCACTCCTTTCCAACTAGTTTATGGTTTGGAAGTTGTGTTACCTTTTGAGTGTGAAATCCTGTCATTGCGAATGGCCATTGAGTTACTTCTAGCCACTTCTGAAGAGGAAAGACATTTGTTATACTTGGCTTAGCTAGATCAGAATCGACGCGATGCTGCATTAGCGATCAAATCTCATGCAAAACATATTAAAGCTTAGTATGATCAAAATGTGACCCCTCGAAATTTTTTGGAAGGAGATCTAGTCTTATTGTACGATCAAGTAAATGATAAATTAGGCGCTGGAAAATTCGTGCCTATGTGGCATGGTCCCTATGTTGTCAAGCAAAAGCTAGCGAAAGGGACCTATGAATTGGTAGACTTTGACGGGGTCTCTTTAGGTAAACCCAGAAATGGTCTTTACCTGAAGAGGTATTATGCTTAAAATGAGTGTGGATATTTTTTAGTTAGGTTATTTTTTCTTCTAGCTAGTATGTTTTAGATTAAAAGGTGTGCTTAGCTTAGAGAGTGTTTTTCGTCGTTATTCCCGCTTATCTTGGTTTTACTCTTGATGTCGCAGATGTCGACGCCCCTCCAAACATACATTGGTTTCGCTGATGGTGCTTGTCGTAGTACACATAATATTTCTTCCGCAACTTGGGTTATCTATTCGCCCTCTGACGAGTTGGTATCTATGCATGGGGTAAGCCTCAGTCAAACAACAAACAATGTTGCAGAATATAGTGTAGTTATTGAGTTATTATCTGAATCTATTTCATTTGGGATTCGGAGTTTGATAGTGAGGTTAGATTCTAAACTCGTATTACAACTTAATAGAGTATACGCCATTAGAAAACCAGTTTTATTGAGATTATTTTTGAGAGTGCGTCTCTTGGAACGTGAGTTTGATTATATTGAATATCAGCATATTCCAAGATCTTTAAATACATTAGCAGATGCAATTGCTTCTCAAATGTTAGGTAGACATGTGCAATAATCATACAAGTAAATTTAAAAACATTCCATAACATGTTTAACAAGATAAGCTGGTAATAATGACATCATATAATATAGGAGTGTGTCAAAATAATACATCGTCCTCGATCATAGATTGAAAAACACCTTATGATCGGAAAAAATGATAAGTACAAAAAGCAAAAATGTCATATGTGACTACAATAGGCGATCATCCCATCACTGGTGATGATCTCGATATGAAACCACTGCACGGGCCACCTTACAAAGGAACCTCCTAAAAGGTCTTGGGACCCCAATCACATAGCGCTGAAGTCGACGAGGGATGTCATCTATGTTGGTCTCGGGCATGTCCCCTGTCAAGCGCTCTAGATGCCTCTCCAACTCAGCCAAAGTCTCTATTGATTCGTCTTGTGGGGCTGGAGCCAGTGCAACTGGTTGTTTTCTCTCGTAAGGCTGGAGAGCAGCTGGTCGCCGTGGGCCCACATCTGCATTTGAAACTTTTATTATCAGTTTTGGGACGATATAAAAAAAATAAATAAATTAGGAAAAATGTTGAAAATGATTTTACCTGCATCGTCCCATCGCTCTCCTGGTGGAAGAGCCATGTCTGGGTCTCTACAAAAATCAACACCAGCATAAGGAAAGTCTTGGATAGAAAAAACCTGGTTCTCTAACCATTGGAAATACTCAGGTTTGAACTGAACGACCTCGGTCCCCTCATCAGGATGACGGGCCATAACTGCAACCCATCGCATGAGTTTGGGCTCTCGAGGAAGCCCAGCTCCAACAGTAAGGTGTTGTGCCATCAACATCGGAACCCTCTCCAGAACAAAACTCACAACTATAGCACCATAACCAAAAGCCTTTAGTTGTCCATTTTTGGCCCTAGTCAGTTGGCCCTTCACATTGGCCAACACAGCATCGCACCAGTTGAAAATGGTGCCTCGAAAGCAATCAACTGCCATCCACATTTGAGATCCAGTGGCAATGTGTAGCACTACACTACCACAGAGTCTGGTAACTGTGAACGCAATAACCATGAGTTCAGGAAGGGATATGGTTTTGATATCTATCCCTTTGTCCCAGTTTTGGACATTGTAGAACTCTAGTTGGAGGCTCTCGACAAACTGGCCACCTGCCCTGGGCCCAAATAGAGTCAAGTGTTCACCCCTCCTAGGCAAACCAATCAAAAAGTATATATCGGCTAACTCGATTTCGAGCTGGTGCCCACCAATAAAGAAGCACTGGTCCTGTATACTCCATCTATCAACCAGCCACTACAAAAAGTCCACCTGGGCCCTCATGCCAGGTATGGCCCAGAACTTGTACAAGCCACATGCCTTCAATGCATCGATCGAAGGTTGATGATTCATCGTAGCGAGGTCCACATCCTCGTGCTCTCATTCTCGCCAATCAAGCATGATGTTTATCCTACATTCAAGTAAAAAAGGCGAATTATAATGCATAAAATTGATTTCATTGGGTAATTTTTAAGTTAGTTAGGTTTTAAAAACCTTTGCGCGGGGTACGCACCCCCTTGTTAGGGATAGTGCGTGGGGTCCTCACCTTGCCTTCACGGCAGGTGCGTACCCCCAACTTTTTTCCCATTGCAAAAAAGTCGAGGTACGCAAGTCCCCTGTGGTAAACCTGCGGATCCCCACGCGCGGGTTTTCAAACCTAAAGACCTCCAAAAAAAAAAATTAAACCCTAAAAAACAATTTAAAACTGACAAAAATTAAGAGTAGGATGATGTGGATTACCTGGAGGAGACGGCGTTCGATTCCGACGGACGGATTTTCCGCAATCTTCACAGGAAGTTTCTAGTCAAAAGCCCTTTTTTCTCACCCAAATCTCAAATGGTAAAAATGAATGGTAAAAAGTCCTTTTTATAAGTTTTTTGGGTAAATAAATTCTAAATTTGTTTATGTTTCACTTTGAAAAGGTGTTTTTTGCGACATTTTTACCCATTTTTAAATAGGTATGAGTAATTTTTGAGTTTTTGTTCAGGATAACAGATTTTTCAGGTGAAATCGGTCATTTTCAACAAAAAACCATTAGAGTCACCTTTAAGCTCTTTTCTGACTCCTAAAATATGAAAAGATTGTCGAGTTTTTCTTTTTAAGCTCGTTAAAACGGAACTAAAAAGACGGTCCTCTTACAGCCCTTTTTTGACCGTAAAAGCACGAAAAGATTGCCGGGTTTTTTTCGTTTCAAATTCGATATTGGTCATAAAATGACGTGTCGTTGATCGCTTTTTTACTTTTTCGGATTAGAGGCACTAATTACGAAAAGTAATCCTTGGTCGTAAAAGATCAAGCGGTTCTCTCAAGTATTATTTTATACTTTTTCAGGCTTGGGAGACACAAATTTATGAAAAAGTCAACCCTAGAGTCTTCTTAAGTTTTTTCAAACTCTCTCAAAATGAAAAACGCCAAGTTTCTCCTATACTGGACTCGTTAAATTTCGACAGTAAAGGACTTGTTCAATTACAAACAGCAACGGACCACTCCTTCTTAGGGTCCGAATTTAAACTAAGTTGGACTCATCTGAAGGATGAGCTTATAATCAAGCATATGTTATCCTCCTCAAGCTTGTAAAAAATAAAGAGGTACTTGCCAGAAATAGTGGGGGAAAAGAGAGAAAAATGAGCCTGTTTGTCATACTTTGTAACCACTCTTGAACACGACACTTTCATTCACCTGGGTTGGGAAATCCTTTGCCTAACAGTTGATCAAACCACATTGAAATTCTTCAGCCAGTTTTTGGGTATTAACTTTGGGTCAATCGCCACCAAACCATCTGCTGTGTCGTTATGTGTTCAAGAGGTCAGTGCAAATAAGCCATTCATCTGCAAAAATATCTATTATCCATCTTGACCATCCCTGAGTCAGTCCTTGAAACTAAATTTCTTCAAACTTGATCTATGATTTCGTGTTGTGGGCTTGCCTATGACGGATCTCTTTCTATCGACTTCAGCTCTTTATCTAGAAAGATGATTTAGAAATCGCCAGTACCTTGGGATCTGCATGCCTCAATGGCAGGTTTCTCACCTTCGAAGATAGGTTGCACCATTGACTTTCGATCGAAGGATTCCATGACATGTTCGACATCGACACATCTTATCACATCTCATGGATTGTACTGAGTACTTTGAGAGCCATTGTCATTATTGGTGGTTTCTATCACACTTGTTAACAATTTACATCATCGACTGGTAATCAAGTGGTTTCTACCATGTTCGACTTCGACACATTCATTCGTATGGATGGAATCGTACTATTTCGAGAAGTAGAAATGAAGACCCTGGATCTAGTTTCCACCATCTAGGTTGCGAGGAATTTTGTATTCATTATGTTGTATACTATTCATAAATAGATGGTTGTGTCCATACTGTGTCTACATGTGTCTATACTTATGATGTATTACAAGATCATTCCTATATCAGAGCAGTGGTTAGTTTTCTAGTTAGTTTTGATCTGAGTATGGGAATGCCTACCTCAGCGATGATATGATCTCATATATATATATTGCATTTGAATGTTTTTACAGGTTCCAACAGGGCTCTCCACAAGATGATCCTCGAAATGATAAAGTACTTCACTCTTCCTAAATGATAAATGAAATCCTCATCTACTACAGACTTTGCACTTTAGGGGGAAATCTGTTACACAAAAATATCGTCACCATGATTATTTGCAGTTAGTATGGGTCTATCATCGCTTATACTAGCCTCCTAAGCAAGTCTCAAACCTTAACTCTTCATGTCAAGCTTTACAAATGAGAGAAAGACATTGAAAATCAATATTACTCTGGTTCCGCACTTTCTCCTACTTTTGCCTGCGAGCCCGCACCCTTTGTTCATATTACCTGCGTATCTGCACGCTATGTCTGTAAAGGGGTGGGTGCGTACCCCTGTAAAAGTCAAAAAGGCGCAAATTTATCCTTAAAAACTCACTTTTGGGTTAATTCTAGATGTTTCGAGAAGGATTTTGACGTGGATTGTTCGCTCCAAGGTGGTTCATGCATCCCAAAAGAGAAGGAGCTAATCCCTTGATAGGAGGAGCTATCCCTTTGAAGGAAGGCTTTATCCCTTTGAAGGAGGACCTAGTAACTTCCCTCCATTGCACTATATATTAAGGCATTGGGTCAGTTGCTGGAGAGGTTAGAAGCTGAACATTTTGAGGGTAAATGCTGATGGAATTGGGACTTCCTAGTTAAACTAGAGAGGAGAGATCACATACCTTTTGGTTTCATTGGGAAGTGAGTGAAACTTGTCAAAGTAGAGGAGACTTCTTGTAGGACCCTGGGAGGAGCTTGTACAACATCAAGGCACAGGTTGTAAAGTTCTTATTCATTTGAATTAATACAATCAGATTCATTTTTCTCAACAAATTGTCTTATGTGGTTTGTTTCATAATCTCCTTGATCATTATGATGAATATGCTTTATGATATTGGTTTTTCAGGT
>APFE030933628.1:16344-107128 GCA_000404065.3 Pinus taeda
GTATGTATGTATGTATGTATGTATGTATGTATGTATGTATGTATGTATGTATGTATGTATGGATATTGAATATAGGGTATATCCCCATATGAGTATAGCCTCTATATAATATAGGGGTTATAAGGTACTCCCCTTGAGAGGGATATTTTCCTATGCGGGATATAAAAATTAGGGACCTAGAACATAATGATATTAGTATTGGGTCTCCTATTAGGTAAGGATAGATCCACGAATGTCTAGATAATGGTAGCCCCACCTATGTTAACCCTGCTTCTTCTTCCTTTCTCCCTATTGGTAGTACCTTTACCTTCATTGTGTTTAGTTTTCTTATGGGACATGGAACTAGTTTTGGATATTATGCTATAACTTCTATTACACCTATATCTTCCATAAATGGGTTGATAACTGTCTCTGCATGATCAACTAATTGAAGGTAATGAATAGGAACTAACCGCTTTGGAACAAATTTTGGATCAAGATATCATGGTGCACCCACATTTGTGTTTGCAACATCCTATAGTCTATCGTGCAATGTTAGAATAACACAATGTTGGAATAATAGGTATAATCTTGTTGGGAAAGAAATAAAGAAGTTCCAAGAAGGTCTAAGTGGAAAATTTATCTACACGAAACAAATTGTGTTAGAATTGGGATATATAAAAAATCAAAAATTTATTAGTCCAAGAAAATCTATGCACTCTACATGAGAAAACCTATAGGACGAGAACTACATAGTCAAAAACACCTTTGCCCACACTAAGTACTAGTTAGGGCACTATTTAAGCACTATTATCGATGATTTGGCTTAGTTATATGGTTGGATTTGCTACTAAAGTTTCACTCACCTTTGCTCCTACTCTTAATTCTTTATATGCTCTTGCCTATTCTATCTTTTCCTTTTTCTCCACCTCTATAGATGATATAGTAGAAGCACACATCCCATGAGATGCAACACAATGAATTGTTTATTCGTGGGCTTCTCCCTTGATTAGGATTCCACTCATGTACCAAACGCAACGTGAAGCCTTGGAATAGTGCATGGAGGGGTAGCTTGGGAATACCCACATGAATGTTGCAAACACTATGAGCAGGAGTGAGTGCACCAAACTTAATCCTAACTCTTTTCTTGGTTCGAGCACTCAATGAATATTATGATATTTATAGGACTTTCTGGGATTCCCCATAACACTGACCGGTATTACAAAAAAATAATCTACTCATCACATTAATTAGTGACTTTTGAAAATCAAACACTCATAAATAAGAAATTTTTTGAGCCTTATAGGCTCTTGAGAAAATATTTGGAAGATCCTCTTTTATAGTAGAGGATAGTAGTAATGATCCCATTTGAGGAGAGTATAGAATGCATGGAGGAGGATATTGTGGTGGAAATTATGGTGGTTAGAATTGTCTTATATGATGTTATAACTATGATGAAGAAGGATACGTCTTTAGGGATTTTTATCATCCATGAAGGCCTTGGTGTGGTCATTGCAATAAATTAGTCATGCGATAGAGAACTGCAAAGACTTACTAGAGAAGTAGAAATATTGAGTGCAACAATACAATCATAATTTAGTGAACTTAGAGTTGTGAATCATTGGAGAGGATGGAAATCACATAATGAACTTTGTTACAGAGAGAGGAGCTTGCATAGGTGGCAATTATGGGAAGAATTCACCCTTCTAGATCAAGAAGGCTACTCTTGGAACTCTGTATTTAATGTAGAAAAACAAAGGATTATTTTAGAAGGGAATTAAATATTATGTGAGAGGCAGGTACAACCATGAAAACTAGTGTAGGTTCCAATGTAACTGTTGAAATTATTATTAATAGTGCCAGAGATGACCTAAACCGCTTATATAGAGTTAGGACCAATACTAGGAGTTGCCCACTATATATTAAGGACCCCTATATCCTCTAATAAACCATATAGTTACTGCTTTAGTATACCCCTACCCTATATAAGGGCTTAGGGGATATAATATATCAGCAGATCTCCCTAGGGCGTATATATCCCAATAGGCTATAAGATCCTTATAGGGGATCTCTATATATCCATCCTTATAGGTTTTATTTTGTTAATAGGTAGAAGGTCCCCTAATTATTATGGGGAATTAGTCCTCTCATACTGCCATGCCTACCATGTTCTAGGAATAGGCACTACCTCATGCCTAACCTCTAGGAGCAGGTTATTTTCAAATTGATGTCCACTTGAACATAAGGAGGGAGTAAAAAATAGAATTTGTTAATCAAAAGGAAGATATATATATATATATATATATATACCTTGTGTTGGTTTTTAGTGTTAATCAATCAAAGAATGATAGATCTGAACCATTTTGACTAGACACATCCCTAACCTAAGTGAATCCAAACTAGGAGAATGATTGCATTGCATCTTCTTGAATATCTAAGAATATTGAGCTTAGGAGTGTTGGTTTAATAAGAGAATCATAGGGATATATTGATATGATATAGAGAGGTTTGGTGGAAATCTATAACACATGATCAAGACATAAGGTCAACAGAAGGAATTGGCTTATTAATTATCAATTAATTAATTGAGAATTAATCTCTTCTGGCCTCTAATCAAGACCTAAACCTAACTTGGGTCTTGCTCGACACCTTTCTTTATCTCAAGGTTGAAATCTACGTCATGCTAGTCTTGCAATCTAAGCTCTAGTAGTATTTTAAAGCACTACCATTTCGAGGACCTTAATATTACCAGATAGAGCTTGTGACAATTTCCTTATGCTTTCTTACCTTTTTCCTTTCCAAATAAATATCAAAGATATCTTGTACATACCATATGATGTGAGCAGGAGAGTGATTTTTCCTCAATTGCTTGCACGCAGAGCTAGTTCAGATAATCCAACAGATAGTTAAGGGCTTGGTTTGACCTTATCCCCTATCCCTCTTTTTCTAAATTCACCCTTAGAAGGAACACGTTCCTTATTGGTTTATCTTTTAGAACATTTCCCTGGGACATATTTTCATACCCTAACATTAGAAATATGTTATGCCTTGTTGGCAAAAAAATATTTACAGGGTTGAGACGCCAGGTTCAGGCACAAGGGCCAACAAAGCTTCGCTATAGTCTAGAACAATGCCAACATTTTCACCTTACCCCAAGAGGATAAGGAGTCTCACCTGAGGCATGCCACGACCTTAGTTAGATGGGGGTGGAAGTATAGTACTAGGGAAAAGTCACATGAGGAAAACAAAGGTTAAGGAGCCCGAACTATATCAATTAAACATATAATCACAAAAAATCATGAACATACAAAAGAGAAATACAAAACAGAGATGATTCTATTATTTTTTTTAAGAAAACCAAGTAACCCTTCATGCACTACACAAATATCCCAACAAAATCCCTTTCCTAATAATTCGTGCGGTAATACAATATTACATTTGGCTTGAGAGACTCATATCAACATTGCAAAGACATCATAAGAGATTAGTGCATAACCACATCAACAGATACAGTTCAGTTCAAACATCTCTACAACAACGTTTTAGTACTCTCCCCCCCTTACCTTTTCAACACATCCTTCCTTATATTTATGCCCCTGCTTGGGATACCAGTTCTTTCTTGGAGGCTTTGCCTTCTTCCTTGCTCAACTACTTCTATCACTTGACTGTCATTATTCTTTTCTACTCAGCTGTGGCAGATTTCTTTCGCCATTCCTCTACAACTGATAGTTCTCTGCGAGTTCCTTCCTTCTTTCCAGTTGTCTCTGTTACATCTTCCCAACGATTATCTCCAGAAAATATCATCAGCCTTCCAACTTGTCATTTACGTTATTCAACTACCCAAAACAAAGGACCCAATAGGCCCTGACCACATTTCATTGACACGTCCCCGAGTCAATATTTTGCTAGCACTGTTGATTCTCCTGGTGCTGATGATGCTTCTGGTGTGACTGATGCCTTTGGTGCTATTTCTAACATTACTTCCCCTTGGTTGGTCCCTTCAAACGAAGGACCCAACTCAGGAACTAAATCAATGGCCGCTTGTCTGAGATGAGTATATGCGTTGAGGGCTTCCTACCATGTGCCTGTGAAAGTAGTGGCCTGGGCCACAAATTGAGTTGCAATGTTAACCATAGGTTGGTTTGGCTGTGTCGTCAGTAGAGAGTTCCACTGCACAATTTGTTTCTTCATTGGGCTGATGCAATGTTTCCAAATGAGTCTGTGCAGGTGGTTGGAGGTCCAGAAATATCTGCTTGGTTTTTGCAGATTCGTCTTATATCCGTTGTATCTAGTTCTCAATCTCATTAACTTGTGCCAGAATATCCTTTCATTGATTCTTGTCCTTGGCACCCCGAGCTTCATTGAGTAAGTGACTGACATGGTTGTGCAAAGGGTAGACAAGTTGGTTCTTCTTTGCTAAGCAACCAGACTAGTTATGCACTTGCTAGAGAAGGGTGTGGGCTTCTTTTGTAGCCTTGATGAGTGATTATTTAAGGTTCACCGTGTGTGCAAGTTTTTGATCGATCTCAACTGCGTACTAGGTAGGGGGTTCTAGCAGTGCCCTTTGGGCACCAGCAAGATTTCGATTGGGATCGCGATTTTTCAATATTAGATCAACACATGCTACTTAAATGTGATCACAACTTTCGACGAGGGTACAAGCAGAAAAATCCTTTAGGGCATTAAGCACCACTTCTAAGACCAAAGGCCATAAGACCTGGAACTTTTTAGTGTTTTGATCAACCTAATTCTATAGATGTTGCTTCTCTTGGAGTAGGTCATCACGCTTTGCAGTGAGAGTGAGGATCTGTTGCTATTGTTGTGCATGCTTGGTGGCTAGGACACTATGTAACACCTTTGCTCGGAGTGCGACTTGTTGAATAAAATTAAACAGCTGGGATGAGGACTAGCCCTGGAGATCATTGTGGCCCATTGTCAATGGTTCAGGAAATTAAGTCTGCAATGAATATCAACTGACAATAGACTTTTCAGAATGCTCTTGTGGTGAGGTGGAGCGTTGTGAGGCTTTGGTTGTCGGGAGATTTATATAGGTGGGAGTGGAATGATATGGTACTGGCAGAGGGAAATGAAAGGGCAATGATTATGTATGGAGTGTAGTGGTAATGGGAGGGGTAATGATCTGTCCCATGACCGTGAATGAACCCGATTCAAGAAATAAAGATAACATGGATTGTGGTGTGACTTCCTCGCCAGTAACTGCCATGATGGACTGGACAACAAAGTCTACCTCCATTTCTATTTATGTTCCTAGTAGTGTCTCGGAGGGTAAGGTGTTTGAGATGGTGGAGGAAGTGGATGTTGTACAGGGTGATCGGTTATGTGATTTGGGTGACACAACGGAAGTGGAGGGTGTATTTTATTCGACAATGGGTGATGTGGTATATAACTAAGGTTCTTCACCTGTAAGATCAATAATCTCGGTGGAGATGGTCATGTTATTTTTCTTTGACTCGGCTGGAGGTTTTAAAACTTTCGAATTACGGGGCTTTGGGATCACCTGTTCTAACTGGGAATGGGGACCCACTACAGGAAGTGAAGCGATGAGGGGAGCACCAACCACAGACTCATATAAACTTGAACTTTGAAATTCAAAGGAAGTGGGGAAGGCACTTATCGAGACTTTGATGCTCACCATGGTTTCCTGAATAGAATGCATTTGAGTTTGGAGCTTCTTGATGACTGGTTCCAGTTATTCCTCAACCATCCTCTTCCTTGATTTTGTATATGTCTCCCCCGGTAGTGGCTATGGCACCATCTCTCCAACAAATATATGTACTTTCCCTCACGCACTTCTCCGACAATCCCCGTTCAAGAATTAACCTCCATGTTGAAAGCTTCTTCAGTCAACATGAAATTTTGAGCCCTCATTTGAAATGTGTCCAGATGGACACATTTCGGCCGTATCCAAACATGGCCATGGCTGATGTCAAACCATATTTCTAGTGAGTAATCATCAAGTAACAACTTTGGTACCCTTTCCGTGGCCTTGACGACTTCCAACATCTTGTGATACCATCCAATAAAGGAGGTCTCATTAATTTCCTTGCTTCTTGGGTCCCCTGAGGTTCTCCAAGGTGTATACCTAAGAGCCAATGGCTGATCTTTTGCAATGGGAGCTAATTCTCGCCCCTTTGGTAGGCACCATTTACACATTGCCAACATAACAACATATATCTATACATGAAATGGGTGGCTCTCTTGTATACATCCTCGCATGCCTTAAACAACTCGTGAAGTAGAAAACTACATCAGTTCAACTGTGCGCCTTGTACACAGTTCTACACCACTGAAATGGCATCTAATGTGCATTCATTCCACACAATGCCATATGAGCTTCCCTGCAATAATGTAGTAAGAAAATTTAACATTTGGTGCGTTGATTGGTTCTATTAGCGTACCCTTTCCCCCTCTTTGGGTATTGTAATTGTTGTAGTAGTTATCATCGCCTATCTTCTTTGCTCACTTGGAAGCTGTTTCGAATGTCATCAATATAGCGGCCTCAGAAGTAGATAGGAATGTGAGCCTCTAAAGGTCAATCACATGTATTTGATACTCCTTGTCGAGCCACAATGATCCTCCATGCATCCGGATGATAAGAATCTTGGTACATTGCATGGATGCTCTCGTCGTCCCAAACACATGAAGACTCCTTAGGTTCAATGTTAAGTCCCTATACTACTAGTGTAACCCCTTATTGTTATTAATGCAACCCCCTTATTATATTGTTGTGCCCATGTAGTCCCCATATTGTTATTATTATGCCCCATAGAAGCCCACTATTGTTATTATTGTGCCCATGTAACCCCATATTGTTATTATTGTGCCCAAGAAGGCCCAGTATTGTTATTATTGTGCCCCATAGAACCCAGTATTGTTATTTATTGTGCCCTTACATTATTATTGTTATGTCGGCTATAATTATATTATGACCCCTTAGACTCCTATATATAGAAAGGAGGTCTTGTCATTTGTATCATCCAAGAATTGTTCATTTGTGTAATGTAAAGGAGGTTCCCCCCTCAAAGAGGCTTATTTTGAAGGCGTTTATCTATCTTTTCTATCTTCTTGTGAGCTGGTTTTATAACATTTGGTATTAAAGCTTTGGATTCTAGGGTTTCACTGCTCCAAACAAGGCATCGTGGAAATTTCACTATAAAGTTTTTTTGCGATGTTTCAGAATCTAACAAAAAAACCCATTTGATACGACATCTTGCTAAACCTCACGTCTGAATTTCAGATCTTGTCTCTCTATATTGTCGGAGATATGATCTGAGGATGTTAGAGTTTTTGCAAGCTCCATAATGCCATCTCAAACGGGTCATCATGGAATTTTCGCTATAATTGTTTTTCTACAAAGTTTCAGACTTTGAAATTAAAACCCGTTTGAGATGAAAACTTGGTGAAGCTTGGGCTTGAATTTCAGATCTTTTTTTGCTATATTTGCGGAGATACAGTCCATGACATTTAGGGTTTCTGCGGGCTCTTGAATTTCATCCCAAACAGGTGACTTGGGGAAAATCATCATAACGCTCTCTTGGAGAATCTAATTCAAATTTCGTAAAAAGTGACAGAAAGAAGACGGATTGTAGTTTGTTGGGTACCAGTTTTAGAACCTAAGGATGAAACAGTGACACGTGGGATGTCATAAAAGTTTTCTCTACAAGTCTATAATTAGTTCATCGCGGGAGATTGGTCTTAACTCTTTCTTCAGGAATCCAATTGTGATCATACTTGTGGGGTTAAAAAGAGGACACAGAGGGCTACCATAGGTTACAATTCTAGACCTTGGAGATTTGAACTTTCAGAGATATAACAGATTCAAGATCGAGATCCTAAAAGCATGAAAAACAATGTCTGGAATCAAGAAAATAGAAACACCTAGTAATCAAAATTGGATGGGTGATTTGAAGAATGCGATCAAAGCTAAGATAAATAATTTTATCTATGCCATGGAAGCTGATATCGATGATATGAAAACATATTGGAAGAAAGGCATGGAGGATTTGAAGAATGACATGGAAGGTTTGAAGGAAGGTGGGACAAAGCTGCTACAAGAAAGGACTCCTAATGGCGAAAAGGTAGTAGAGAAAATTCATGATCAGAACAAAAGTAATGTTAATCATGATTTCATAGAATCTAACATTGGATTGAAGACCCAACATATTCAAAAGATAGATATGAGGAAGTTTGATGGCAAGGATCCCGTAACATGGATACTACAGATGGAGAAATATTTTGATCTACATAATGTGAAAAACACACAAAAGGTATGTATTACATCTTTATATTTAGAACCGAATCAGTTTGTATGGTATAGATGGATTTGTTCTCGTAAACAACTTGTCACCTGGTCAATTTTCATGGAGGAAATGATAGAACATTATGAGGATACAAAGAGCAACACCTTCTTTAGCCAATTGATAAATCTCAAACAAAAGGGTTCAATGGCAGAGCACATTGAGGACTTCCAAAAATTGAATATAAGGGTAAATGATATTACAAAGAAGTAGAGGATTGATGTCTTCAGAGGGACTTTAAAGGATAACATTCAACATGAGGTTCGTCTTTGGGAACCTGATTCATTGGAGAAGGAATTCAGGTTGGTAAGAAAAATTGAAAGCAAAATTATGGCAACAAGAAATCCTACCACTCACAATTATAAAGATGGAAGTGTTGTTGCTCCTAGCCTTCCACAACCTACAAGGTTGACACCACAACAATGGGAAGAAAAAGGAGAAAATGACCTCTTTTACAGCTGTGATAGCAAATACACTAAAGATCATAAGTGTGCTGAGAAGAAATTACTTTACATTGATCGTAAGAGAAAGAAGAAATGAATCCAACCATATCTTGTAATTCATTGGTAGGAATTACCACTCCTCAAACTCTCAAGATAGAAGGATATAACAAAAAAAAGCATAACCTCACTTTCACGCAAAATTAAATGAAACAACAGGCAAATCAACATCGTTGCGGAATAAGTTTTGATATAGGCGACTGGGTATTTTTACGAATACAACCATACAAACAAATATCCCTCAAGCAAGATAAGAAGGACAATAAAATATCACCAAAGTACTATGGTCCTTACAAGGCGCTGCAAAAGATTGGTACTATGCTATACAAATTGGAGCTTCTTGCATCTTCCCGAGTGCCCCGAGTTTTCCATGTTTCATGCTTAAAGAAGTTTATAAGTGACAAGCTCCCAATTCAAACAATATTGTCGGAACTTGACGAGGAAGGAGAAATCATATTGGAACCTGAAGCACTGATGGAAACAAGAACTTGATAGCTACGAAATGAATTTTAGAGTATCTCATCAAGTGGAAGAACTCACCCGCTTAAGATTCCACATGAGAGGATGATAATTTTATACAAAAGCATCCAGAACTACTCAAGAGTTGAGGACAACACTTTTTGAAGGAGAGGGTCATGTTAGGTCTCTATACTACTAGATTGTTATTAGTGAAACCCCCTTATTATATTGTTGTGCCCATGTAATCCCCATATTGTTATTATTGTCCCCCAAAGAAGCCCACTATTGTTATTATTGTGCCCTTACATTATTATTATTATGTCGGCTCTGATTATATTATGACCCCTTAGACTCCTATATATAGAAAGGAGGTATTGTCATTTGTATCATCCAAGAATTGTTCATTTGTGTAACGTAAAGGAGGTTTGCCCCTCGAAGAGGCTTATTTTGAAGGCGTCTTTTCTATCTTTTTGTGAGCTGGTTTCATAACATTCAACAACGTTGACTGTTGAATTCCCTTGAAATATTATGCAATCTTGATGAATTGACTTCCATCATCCTTGATCACTGGTTATGTGTGTACCTCTCGCTTCAGTGTTGGAAATTGAAAGGAGTCTAAGAGGTCATTGTCGATGAGCACTGTCTTATCATATATACCGTATAGAGGTTCTCGCTTTGTGATTATTTTGTTGAATTTGAACTCTAGGACAAAGATCACAACCTTCATCATTGTGATAAATTGATGCTTATATACACAAATCACAGGTGACTTAAACTTGTTCTTGACACAACGAGAATTAGAAATAGAGTCTAAACTTGGCAAGTCTACCACCTCGTCTCCGGATTCTGAAAAACTTATCATCGCCATGCAGATTAAGTAGAAAATCTCGACATGAAGTTTCTGACTAGACCACTTAACTAAGTACTATGACAACTTTCCCTATGCAATCTCAATCGTGCTAACCCTTCTAACTATTGACCTAGAACTGGATCAAATGACACAAAATTGAAAAAGGAGGGTGGAGCTGATGGGTAATTATGGTGTCGTGATGAGAGGTGCTTAGGAGTTGATAATGGGTGTTATGGGAAATATTTAACACAAATTCAAGCTGACATTGGAAATTATTTCCTAATTATTATGACTATGACACCTAACATGTGTGGCCTTTCCCCAACCACAAACAATTGCGGTAATTCGGAAATACCTCCGCAACTAGAAGAGACCTATGAGATATTTATTCTAGACTAACCTAAAATGAAATAAATGACCAAGCAATTCAAAAAACACAAATAATACATGACAAAGAACCAATTGAGTCTACCTAATCCTACATATGGTCTTCTTTCAGAGATGTATCAATTTGGAGTGAAATTTTTTGATCCCTGGAAGGGATTTAGGTGTGTATCATTCACCCATCCTAACAGTAAAACACCATCTAGTTGCGCAAGCTTGAAAATTCCTGATTCCTTCACTTCTGCAATAATAAAAGGTCCCAACCAATGCATTTGAAGCTTCTAGGAAACTTCAATAATTCGCTACCATATAACAAAACATGTCTTCCTACCGTGAATGATTTAATTTTAATAAGTCTATCATGCCATGCCTTCTGCCTTTGCTTTTCGACTGTTTGATGCAAAAATTCCATGAAACTAGCCTCATCTAGTTCCAAAATTTCCTCCAACCTCTTTAGAATTGACTCTTCCTCCATCATATGAGTGGCCTATGCAATGAAGATGCTAGGAATAGTGAACTCATTGGGTACTACAACCTCTCGTCCATATACTAGCTAGAAAGGGGTATGCTTGTGTATGTGTTTAACAGTTGTATGATAGGCCCATTAAGACATTGGCACCCACTCATCCCAATCATCCTTGTTGGCTGAACATATCTTGGTCAGTCCCCTTTCTAATATCTTGTTGAAAGGCTCCACTGTACCATTTTCTTGAGGGTGATACATGTTGCTCCTATGGTGTTGTATCATGAAGTTTTGAAGTATCGGGGCAATTGTTTCATTAATGAAATGTGTCCCCTGACCATTAGTGAGGCTCCGGGGCACCCAAATCTGGTGATGACATTCTCAAAAATAAATCTAGCAGCGGTATCCACTGTAAAATCCTTAACCGGTGGTGCCTCCGCCCATCTGGTAAGGTACTATGTGGCGGTGATGATATATCTGGTGTGGGAGTGGTGTGCTGATGGGTTGATAGATCCTATAAAGTCAATTGCCCATTTCTCAAAGATATGTAATGCTCGTACTAGTTGCAAAGGTAGTTCATCTCGATGTGATGTCTTCCTAACCCTTTGGAAAATGTCACACCTTCTAGCATATTCCTTCGCATCGTTGAAAACTGTGGGCCACCAGAGCCCTGTCTACAATAGTTTACTTGTGGTGGCATTTCCTCCAACATTGCCTCCCACAACCCCTGAATGACACTCCCATAACAAATCATGTTTCTTGTGGTTGAGGACACATTTGCGCAACACTTGATCAAGGCCCAATTTTTACAGTTGTCTCGTAATGAGTTGATAAATCTGCAGCTTAGAAGGACATATGCCTTCATTGTGTATTCCTCTAGGCATTTACCTATAGCTAGAAAGGCTATTATATCCTCTAAGTAGTCTAGTACAACTTCAATTCGAAATAGATTATCATTCGACAACTTATCATCAACGGATCCTCCACTTTAACCTGACTCTAGCTGCGAAAGCTGATCGAGCCCCACATTCAGTCAACCTGACTTAACAATTAATTCAAATGTGAATTCTTGGTATAACATAAGCCATCAACAAATCATACCTTCAAGCACGAGTTTGTTCACTAAATAATTCAAAGCAGAATGATCAGTGAAAAAATTAAATGGACCTCCCAACATGTAATGTTAGTACTTTTGAAGTGAATACACCATCGCAAGTGCCTCACACTCGGTTCTGGTATAAATTGTATCTATCATAGATAAATTTCTGCTAACAAAGTAGATAGGGTGATTGAGGTTTCCCTCCATGGGTTAAACCAGGAAGACTTCTAAGGCAATACCTGAGATGTCAATGTGAACATGAAATTGTTTGTTCCAATCTACATAAACCAGGATTGGTGCACTTACCAACTTCTCTTTCAGTATATTAATAACAACATCACATACTTATGACCACATGAATCGTTCAACCTTCTTTAACAACTTCTCCATTGGTGCAGTAATTGAGGCATAATTGTGGATGAATCTCTTGTAATACCCTGTGTAGCCCAAGGTGGACCTGAGCTGTTTAACACTTGTGGGCAGATTCATGTTCACGATCGTGACAGCCTGAGCGAGATCTACACACACTCCTTCCTTGCATATTATATGGCCCAAGAGCATTCCAAATGGGACAATAAATATGCACTTCTTCAAGTTTAATGAGATCTGCAACTGTCTACATCGGCTAAACATGATTCTAAGAAAATTGGAGTGTTTCTTCAACAAACTATAAACAGTCCAATCATCCATATGGACCTCTATTAACCTGTGGATATAATCTCTAAAAGTAGAAATCACAATCCTTGAAAATATCGCCTGTGCATTATTGAGTCCAAATGGCATAACATCGTATGCATAATACCCCCACTCTGTGGTAAATGTGGTTTTCTTCTTATCCTCCTTTGCAATCTTGACTTTATGATAACTGAAGAATCCATCTATAAAAGAATAGGCTTCATTCCTTTCCACATTGTCTAAAAATTCATCGCTGCAAGGGTTCGGAAAAGGATCGTGAACATAGGAATTGTTCAGACTATGGTAGTCCACACATACCTGTGTTTCTATAGCATCTTCCTTATTTTGTATAATGATTGGACTTACCCACTCCTCTTCATCAACTGGGAATATAAGACCTACTTCTAACATCTTATCTATTTATTTCTTCACTTTCTCCTTAACCCTCAGGTTCAGTTGGTATGGTTCATGCTTCACTAGTTTTTCATCTGGTTTAAGAATGGTATTCATCTCCCCTAACTCCCCCGTAATCCCCTTTAGTTCTACAACAGACGAGGGGAACACGTATTCATATTATTTCAAGATATCAAAGATCTCTTTTGTAGTTTACTTGTCCCAATAGTCTCTAATTGAGGCTAACTTCGGCTTCTCATCAATCTCAATGTTGTGCTTCCCTAAATTCAAGGGTAGTAGATGTGGAGCATAAACCACATGCCCATCCTTGATGTCCCATCCCCCCTTAGTTTCATTGAATGCCATATGTTGTAATTCCTCCAGATCATCTTCATCCAGTTCTTTGTTCACCCTTCTGCAGGCTATGACCTCATGATATCCAGACTCATATATATGCTCTAGAGTGCTCTGATCTATGCATCCTTACATCAATTGGCTTGTTGTAAGAAGAACTCGCTTAACGCCCTACAAAGCCTTGGTCAACCTTTTGTCACTGTATGAGAAGGAAAAGCTGCTGACAAATTGATCTACCAATCAATCCCAATCTCTAGTCTATCTCCTTATTTCTTTTGGAAAGGTCCCCAAGGTATGTATAAATCCATGTACCCACAAATCCTTTGGAACTCCTTCTCTATTCCATCTGGCCTCACATTCTTGCAAGTGTTTTTGAGGGTCAGAGTCCCCCCTGTACTTCACAAAATCTTGAGGGTAGCCCCCTGATTGTCCAAATCTGAATTCCATTGTTGTCTTGATTTTCTCCCATTCCTTGAGATGGTTGCGGTGAACTCCTCACCACCTTGCCGACATCGATTGTAAGGTGAGATTCAGCAAGGGAACTTTGTGTTCTTCAAGAACAGTTGAATCAACTCTATTGATAAAAGTATTAGTTGAATCCATACCATTGAAAATAAGGAATTCTCGCATGTTAGTGCCAATCCAGTTAATCCAGTTTGTGGCATAGCTCTTGGTGTTGATTTCATATCCACCTTGCTTCCAGTCATCCTAAGTGGCCTTCAAGATGACCTCTGAACTCTAAATGCTCTGCCAGATGATAGACCCTTCTGTCGTTGGATTGATGTAATCCTCCCTTCTTCCTGCTGTCAGTCAATATAGTTGGTCCAACAATTCTGGTTCTTCCCTGTCATCTATCGGTTCTGTGAACCTTGGCCATTGATATGGGTCTAGGGGTTAGATCTCTCTAACCCTTTCTACTTCAAAAGTCATCAGTTCCTTCTTTAAATCAATTATGGTGTAGTTCTCAAAATTGTAGTTTATCCCAAGAAGCGTCGGGTAGGGGTCCTTGTCCCCTATAATGTCTATCACTTCAAAGTCCGCATAGGTCTTCACCCCCTCTATATCAACTTCTGCGTCCTCCAGTTGTATGACCGGGAGAATGCAATATTGATTTTCCATATGTAGCTGAATTAGCGAAAACATCATCTTAGGCCTTCCCAGGGCTTCCCAAGTCTTTCTCAGAAAAATGTTGACATTAGAACCTAAATATAACATGGTATCCTTAATTTGGAAACCTACAATCTGAGCGTTAATCCAAAACTTCCTTCACGTTCTCTTCTTATTCCTCCGCACCCTCCTGGAGTGTCTTTCAAGTAGGCTGGCAGAGATGATTTCTCCCTCTGTTGCCCCATCCTTGACAACATATTTCATACTTTTCTACAACTGTACCAACATCTGATCGTTGTTCACAATTTTCAAAATAGCATGAACCATTCTTTTATGGATCAAGCAATGGATTGCAGCGGGTTCATACACCTAGCTTTAAGGGATCATGGTTGCTCTTCCCGCAACCCCATTCCTTCTGCATTCCTACTGGTAGAATTGTCATTATTGTGTGTGTGCCTATTTCATGTTGCACACTGTCCGACTGACCTCTCTCAGCTAGATTTGTGCTGGGTTCTCTAACCGCTGTCTCAAATAGAAAAGAAAAGCACATGCACTCCTTCCTATTCTGCTGATGTTCTGCATTTCTGCAGCCTGACACATCTGCCTTCTTCCAGCACAAATTCCCGACTCTGAACGATGGCAATTCTTTGCCCATGAATGGATGACTTAGTTGAATATTGATGCCGCTCCGTTGCCATTGTTACCAATGTCTAAATGCTTGTGAAGGTCACTTGTGAGACGGACGGATGGACAAGCAATTGAGCTAAATCACCATTAGTAGCAATTGAGCTAAATCACAGTCATTCTCCACCGCCATGGTGTGGTATTGAGGGAGGTGAAACTGCATTTGAAGCAGCTGAAGTTCTTAATGGAATCCATCAATGTCCAACAGATAATGAAAAAGAATCTCAAGCTTCCTGAACTATGGATTTTCACCACCTTACCGGATTTCTTGTTTGTAGTGTATGCAGAAGTATTTGTATGGTTGAGCATGTTGAGGTAAATCAAATTATTCCCAAGATTGTGGCTGCATCCTACGATCCCATAGAGCATTACATTTGTTGTTACTTTTGTTAGGGTTAACATTTAAACCTTCTAGATAACATAGTTGTATGAAGTCACCACATTGTGCGAATTCTATTCTAAAAAATAGTCGATATTCGCGGATTCTCTAGCGTTGAAATAAATTCGCTAGGTATTCGATTCTCTAGCATGGTGGGCTATCGAAACACACTACTCATGAGGGCTTCATAAAACCATTTCCCATACGTTGCTGCCATACTCCTCTCATTGCTGCCATACGACTGCTCGTCGATACCTCCTGGTTTTGAACGCTGCTCGCAGGTTATATTCCATGGCCCTCCTGCATACCCTGTTAGCTCCCATCGCCTCCCGCATTCACCCGTTGTCCATACCGTAACCCCGCATAGATTCACCATCCATCCAGCCTCTTTCATCTCCAGTTTGTCTCCATTGTCATTATCGAGCCAAACTTCGCTGAGACTGAAATGAGCATCGGGAGCAACCTCCAATCTCCACACATTCCGAGGTGAAGCGCACAATAGCATATTCATGGTCATTGTCTTGAGGATTGACATTAGGTATTTCTTTCTAGTGCTTCCACACAGTTTCACACCAAGGACCCTTTCCAGTTTTGCAATGATCTGTTGATTGGGAATTGCTTTCTCAGACTCGTACTCTTGAATAATATGAGGTTTTTCATTGATTGGTTGTGCAAGCTAGGCCTGTGTTAACTTTTATCCAAATGCGCTTGCCTTATGTTTTTCTTCAAATTCGAAGAAACTATTTCGTGGGCGAGAAATTTTGTCTCATCATCAAGCTTCTTGGTATTCAAGCGTTAGGAGCCTTCTTCTTGATGACAACTAGTTCACAATCTTGACTAATCGGTCCTATTCCGGCCCGCAGCGGAACCTAGTCCACTCTTGGTACATGCTTTTGCCTTGTATTATTAATGATCCCAGATTGCTTTAGGTGGACGGTGTTCTCATGACTTTTTCAACAGGCATGGTGATCTAAAACATATTCGGTGGCTACGGTTTTGGCCATTGAACAAAGTGCTTGAAGAAAAATATAATTTTCCTGAACAAGATGCAAACAAATTTGCTGATTTTCTCATTCCACTCTTAGACTTTGTACCTGAGAAGCACCCCATTGTAGAACAAGGAAGAAGTTGCAGAATTGGGAAGAACAGTGATTGCGCATTATATATGTTTTGGTTGAATGCCTTCATGAATTATTGCACACCGACTTGTGACCTTCAAACAACAATGGATGTTATCGCCTATGCATTGGACATTTCTGCATGATATCTTCTCCTTAGAAATTACTCATTAATTTTCATCGGTAGATTCGAGGATCTTGGAGAGAGATCCGATCATCAGATTGGCACAATATTGTGACTCTTCAAAGGCATGTTTACAATGGAATTAATTCAGCACTAAATTGTACCTGAAACCTATGGATGACTTTTTGGTTAGCCATTTGCAGTTGGCAATGCTTATTTTCTATATTAGAGGAATGAAAATGTGTGAACGCTGGATTGTTCTCGTACACACCCGAGGAAGGGCAAGATAATGAGTGTTTTTCTTGTTGTTTTCGGTGTCACAATACAGTAAAGGAAAAGCACAGGTATAAATTCCAGTGTGTGCTAACTTGTTCCAGCGTGTGCTAACTTGAAGTGCTTTCAATTTCCTTCAAATACTTGAAATATGAAGCCATTAACTTAAGGAGGAAGGCAATTATTTCAAAGGGGACAAGATTGTTTTATACAAAAGATAATGAGGGAAAATGTTCTCTCATGAAAGACATAGTCCAAAACTACAATTAACTTTATTATTTTGATAAATAGTTGGAATCGACCCTGCTGCAAGTGTCTACGTATTTCTTTCTAGAGAATTCAAGTACTTAAAATTGTTGTCATTATTCTGCATTTTTCTTGGCACTCTTGAACTGGAGAAAATGGCGAAAGTTTATGAAGTATTAGAGTTTTTGAAAAATATGATACAATATACTACTATTGACACAGTAAAAATCAACAAATCCTCTCTTGCTGACATTAGAATTCGTCTACAAAATGCACAAGAAAAGATTGATTTTTTGCAACTAGAATCTCAGTTCCAACGAGATGAGCTTCAACAGATTTGTCATTCTAAATTGTTTTTGGCCCAAAACAAATCTCTGTTCAAGGATACTCAATTTTCAACGAGTGATTAAATAAGTAATATTGAGGTTTATTCACATTTAGTTCCTAGTGCAAGAGCAAAGTTACATGCAGAAGCATAAAGCCATTCAACACTTCCCAAGAAAATCATTAGACATTGGGAAGAGCTTGTCTACAACAAGAACAAAACAGGTCTTGGATATGATAAGGACGTGTCCTTTCATATTCCAGATTACTCAAAGCCCATCCAGTTTCAAAGTGAGATTTCTTCATGACCGTTCACCTTCAGATCTTCCAGAATCTGTTCCTCTTCCACAACAACAACAAAATGTTATATGCCAACATTGTGACCGAGTTGGCCATCTCAAATATCACTGTTTTGTTCTTCATCCATGTAAGCACTATTATAGAACTAGTCATTCTTCTAGGAGATGCTTCATAAACAAACCTCCTGCAAGAACAAAGATTCAATTCGGATGGATTGCTTCTTAGTAATGGGATTCAACAACCAAGAAGATATTTTGCTCATACAACATGATTTGTTCTCGAATATTGAACAATGTTGCAGTTGAGTTTTCTCCATCATCTCACCTTGTATCTAACAGGGGGGAAGTGATGGTCATCTACAACCTTCAAAGCCACATCAAGCGAGCCTGAGACACAACATGCCATACCAAATTATGAGTTGTAGCCAGAGACAAAGATGCCCCTGAGCATGCCTTTAGTTGGTGATGCCTCTTCAAAGAATTTGGGATACTTCCTCTAGCAGAAGACTTCAGCTTCTTGCTAGTTTTGGAAGAGTTCCAGGAATTGCATTAAGCATTCTAGAGTTGTTGGTCATCCTTAAATCATCACGGGGTGAGACCTTCCTTTTCAGGTTGAGGTTCTCCCTTTTATGCGGGGTGAGACCTCCATTTCATGGTTAAAGGTTTCCCTCTTCAAAACATCAGGAGAACTTCCTCTAGCAGAAGACCTGAGCTTCATGCTAGACTTGAAAGAGTTCGGGGAACTGCACTAAGCGTTCCAGTGTTAGTGGTCATCCTCAAACCACCTCCCTTATATCAAAATTTTAGAGAACACATTCAACCTAGTGCTGCCATGCATTTTTGCACATTTTGTATTATAGCTCTCTTCTTGGACTCATACATACCCCTTCGGATTAAGGGGGGAATGTTGGACACCTAATCCTCTAAGGGTTGGTGTGGAAGTTGAATAGCCAAAAGGAGTCCAAGGGACCACTTGGAATATGAAAGCAAGGGTCACTCCTATGTATTATAAATATATATCATTGTGAATAATAAATGCAATCTCATGTTTATCCTTCCTATTTTTCCTCCTCCATGTATGTGTTTAACAAATTTGTTGAAAGTTTCTGTGGCTTCCTTGTAGTATCACTTCTGTTGTTCAGGGACATATGAGCACTTTGGTGAAGCCTGTCTTATAATCTCGGGCTATTCAGTGGCTTCTATGTTAGCTCCAGTATTTTTGCCTCCGCAAGTGACTATGTTGATGTTTGATAGGGTTGTTGTCTCTAGAAATCTTGGTTCTGCATTAATTAAGTTCCCCCCCTTTGGTGGTTTCGTTCCTCCCATATAGTAATTAACTCTAGACAGTCCTCTGTTGCATGTGTGTTAACCCTACACTGAGAGCACCACAGTCTCTTGGGTAGTGCATAATCTCATGCATCATACCCTTCCTGATCATAGTTATAACAACAAACCGGGCCTATGCCTCCTATCCTACCTCCCTTTTTTCCTCCTACCCCTCATCCTCGAGGAGTCTCATTGATTCGGAAGGTTGATCATTCCAACCGATCAGCTAGGGCATCTAGTACCCTACATTGATCATTATGGTGAGTTGTTGAAGCACAAAATTCACAAAAGCTGTCGTTTGGAACATCATAGTACTTTTATAGAATGGGACAGAGATAAGGGAGATGCCCATATCCTTTGCATATCTCACAGTATTCAATTGGTGTTGAACTATGTTGACTTGGGAAAGCGTGAAATTGGTTGTGCCCCACATATAATCATTGCTTCCCTATCTGCACAACTCCTACAGTGGGGGTAGATCGGGGGGTCCCGCTAGTGTAGGTGTAGTGTTTGGGATATGCAAACTTGGGCACCCCATAATAACATGACCCTCTACTAGACAATTTGTACACCATACATTTGGTCGCACCAACCATGCTAGTTGTATATCCCTCAACTTCTATGTTAGGTTAGCAATTTGATGTTGTAGACCCAATATGGACGGGTCATTTGTTGGCGCAAAAATATTAACAAAGTTGAGACCTCAGGTTCAGGCACGGGGGCCAACAAAGCTCCACTGTAGTCTGGCACAATGCCAACATTTTCACCTTACCCCAATAGGATAACGAGTCTCACATGGGTGTGTTGTGACCTTAGTTAGATGGGGGTGCAAGTCTAGTACTAGGGAAAAATCGCTGGAGGAAAACAAAGGTTAACGAGCTCAAACTATATCAATCAAACATCTAATCACAATAGATAATGAACATATAGAGGAGAAATACAACACAAATATGATTATATTAATTTTTTTAATAAAACTAGGCAACCCTTCATGCACTACACAAATATCCCAACAAACTCCCTTTCCTATTAATTCGTGCGACAATACAATATTACATCTGGCTCGAGAGTCTCATATCAACATTACAAAGCCATCATAAGAGATCAATGCATAACCACATCAACAAATATGGTGCGGCTCAAATAGCTCCACAACAATGTTTCAGTACTCCCCCCCCTTTCCTTTTCCAGCACACCCTTCCTTATATTTTCACCCCTGCTTGGGCTACCAGTTCTTTCTTGGAGGCTTCGCCTTCTTCCTCACTCGGTTGCTTATGTCACTCGACTGTCATTATTTTTTTCCACTTAGTTGTGGATGCTTTCTTATGCCACTCCTCCGTAATTGATAATTCTCAGTGAGTTCCTTCCTTCTTGTCGGTTGTCTCCCTTACAACTTCCTAATGAATATCTTCGCAAAAATATAATCAACCTTCCACCTTGTCATCTACGTTCTTCATCTCCCAAAAATGAAGGACCCAACATGCTTGGTTTTTATTACCCTCAAATTCCTGATAGTAATTCATGTAAGACCATAATCTTGCCTTATGTCAGACAATATTTCCCTTTTGGGTTTGGCAAGGGGTTGCTTATCTATAGGGAAGGAGGGATATCCCTATACTTAGTGGTGGGCCTCCAAATTAGATACAAATCAAGGCCAATCTAACCATCCTTCAACATATTATACCTCTATTTTTACATTGGATGACATAATTTTAGCTTTAACATGTTCATTAGGAAAGTTTAGAGATGATTGCATATTATGTACCTAATATTATTTATTTTTATAGAATATTGTGAGAATATTGGGAAAATTAAGAAGATTTGGAGGTTGTGATAATCTAGGGACTTGGTCCCTACTACAGGATGGATAAAAATTGGATAATAAATGAACAAGATATTATGAAATTATTGCACAAATTTTGGAGCTTCAGTGATGGATAAAAATTTAGGAATGTGCTCCTTATCATTTAATGAAGATTCCTAGTGTTGGGAACCAGATCCATTTTTTGAGGGATTTTGGAGGTGAAAGTTGCCTCCTTTCAAGGAGGATGCTTCCACATCTATTTGTATAAGTACCAATTCGAATTTTCCTCTAGGGGAATGTATTTCTTAGTCTTATGGTGGATACAACTTGTTATTTAACAACTCTACTTTCATTTACAGCGGGGATGTACTTAGATTGATTCAAATAATGAAGTTTGGTGTCATTTATAGCTTCTAATACTTGGTTTCCTTCGTAGGACTCTGAGTATCCTTGGGATTGGCCATCCTAGGAGCCTCAATCCCCATTGTACAATCTCTTTATCTTCTTTGAATGTCTTGTTCACTTGCATTTTTCTACACTTAGTATACATGCTTCATTTGATGTAGGTTATATTGGTTAAATGATTGAAGTGAGTTGTTTTTCGGGTTATTTATGAATTCACAATAATAATTCATATTTATAACAACATTTCAAATTCATATCCATGATTGATCTACTTGGATTGGTTTACTAGTTCACAAATTTTGAATTTCTGGAAGTATTGTGTAGCAAAACAATAGTAATTTTATACTATTTTTTAGCACATGGTAATGAGGCTATTTTGAGTTGATTTCAATTGGATTGATTCCTAAAAACATTCTATTTAAGAAAAAAAATTACCCCATGGCAATTTCACTTGATCAAGTTAGGCATTTGGTAGGTTAATTAGCTCACTAGTTCTAGAATTTCTGGTTTTAGAGTAGTAATTTTCTGCTATCTTTTAGCACCTCTTAACAAGTGTATTTTTGAATGATTCCACTTGGATTTGAGTCCTAGTATATCCTAATTAATAATAAAATTCACCCAAACTCATTTTCATTTAATTTTCTTTGTAATTTGCAAGTTAACTCGAGCAATAAACATCCTGTAGCAATCCTGTAGCAATTTGTTTTCGAGATCTTCCTCGCCCAAATTCACTCCAAATTCACGGTATAAGTATATTTAGAGACTATGAATGCTCTGCGACTGCTTTGGTTGGGGCGATGCTTTGTTAAATCTCCATTTAACTCTTACATTGCTTTCTTTGTGAATATGGATTTCTGCAATTAGTCTAGATTTCGTTTCTGCGATTTACTTTATGCAAAGTGTGATTTCCTTCTTGCAAGAGTAATCTAGGACTTTCCTTACTTGCAAAATATAATAGAATTATTTTAATGTAATTTCATTTATAGAAAGATATATTAGATTTACTTAGTTGTCATTATGCTTTAAATTTTTGCAAATAGAATAAATTTCATTTCTGTCATTTACTCTCGAGCAAAAGTAGAATAAGTTTGCTTATTGTTATTTACCTTTTGCAACTTAGGATTGGTGGCTTACCTGTATATTTGCTCATTTGAAGTTTTTTCATTACCTTCTTTCACTTGCATAAAAGGAAGTCAGATTAGGAAGAGGAAGTGTATGCTTCACATACAGTGCCGACCCCTCTTAAGTTTATACGAATCCCAGGTTGATAATTTAGGTTGATATCTTCAGGAGTTGCAACATTCTTGTTACAATACTAGAGCTCATCACTATTTGGCACCATTTCTAGGGAGGGTGTCAAAGAAAGAACTCTCTTATTCTTGGAATGATTCTTTCCTTCTTCTCTGCATTCATATTTTCTGCAAAAACAAAAAATTTGCATTAGCATTCTCATTCATGTTTTTTTTTACCAAAAAAAAAAATCTTCAATACCACAAACCTCTCATCATTCACTTTTGCAGGTAGAAGAAGAAGATGTGGCAAAGAAGTTAGAAGGAGGCATGGAGCATCTCTACTTTGTCAACCCATATCAAAAAGGGTCTTATCCTCCCCAACCTTTTCAACCATATCAGGGGTCTTATGCCATTCCGTCTTTTCATCGATATCAACACCAATCTCCTCAATGGGGTGATCCATATTTTTATCAATAATCATGGTCTTATCGTCCCCAACCTACCATTCCTCCTTTAAATCCATACCAACCTCCTAAGTGGGGTGATCCATATTTCTTCCAATATCCTCAATTCCCATGTTCACACTAGCCTCCTCAATGGGGTGATCCATATTTCCCTCAACATCCTCAATGTCCTCCATACCAAACTCAATGCTATCCATCCCATCCACCTCCACCACAACCACATGCTCAACCCAAACCATTTCAGATACCCACTCCCACTCAACTACCTGCACAACCATTTCCAAACCTAAGCAATAAAGTAAATCAACCCACTTACAATGCCGAAATACAAAATATTGAAGCAAATCCTCTTGATACAAATGATATCCATAGTGGATCGGAAATAGTTTTGAAAGGAAGAAATTATCTTCCTCCTATTAAATAACACCATCCAAAAGAAGAATATCCAAAGGAGATAAAGAATCATGGACCACATTTGATGGAGAGCAGCCATTAGAGCCTGAGATTGAAGAATTTCTACAATTCTTATCATTAGATCCTTTATGTGTTCAAGGGACTAATAAAAAAAAGTAGAAGATTTGAATTGCATGGAAGAAGAAGGTATACATAATGATCCAAATGAGCAAGTGAACCAAATGCATCACAACTCTATTGAAATTTAGTTCTTGACAATCACTAAGTAGGAGCACCACTCTCTTCTTCAATAGTTCTTGACATCATCAAAGCAGATGGTATCTCATATTTAGGTACATGTCAAAGTGTATGTTTCGAGCCTACACATGATTTTATCTGTCGTCTTGTTGGCTCCATTGGAAGTATTCCTATACTTGAAAGAGATTTTATTTTTTTCAAGTAGGGTAGGGTAGGGGAATAAAATAAAATAGGAAAAAGTAAAAAGAGGAAAAAAAAATAAGAAAAAAAAATCTCAGGTGAAAAACACCTTTGAGGCACTTGAGATTGGCTCACTGATTGAAAACCTTCTTGAGATGGTTACTGGGTTGGGAAGGAAAAAAAGGAAAAAGATCCTAGGTGAAAACCTCCTTTGAGGCGCCTAGGCATACCTACTAGTTGAAAACCTCATTAACACAGCTAGTAGGCCTAAAAAAAAGGAAAGAAAAAATGAAAAATGAAAAGGACAAATAATTCTTTTCTCCAGGTATATCTCCCTGATGAACGCAAGTGCTCTCCAACCTCTACAAGCAATAAAATTAAGCTAGCACCAAAAGAAAAGCTGATAAAAAATCTAGTCAAAGAAATTCAAACTTGGGATTTCACCTCCTTTGCCCAGATGATCCAACAAGACCAATGCCATGTTAATCAATGACCCTAAACCATTTGAATGGCATTTCCCATCATTCCCACGCCTTTCCCACTCATTTTCCTTGCTTTCCTAAAGTTCTACATGAAAGTTCTGTGTTACTACAAGATTGAAAAAATACACAAGGAAAAAATTGTTTTGACCATATCTAAAAAAATATGCATCATTTTGCTGAGTTGTTTCATGGGAAGATGCATAATGATGATGGTAAAATGCTTATAAAATTTCGTAAAATTCGAGTGCATAGTTTTCGAGAAATTGGCTTCCATCACCTACAACCATTTTCCATTTTTCTCAATATTCGTGTATCGACGAATAAGGATGATGAAAACATGCTCAAAAAATTCAGGTGAACCTAACCTATCGTTTGAGGGATATGGATTAAACAAGTTTGCTAAAGGATTGTCCTGTATTGCTATAGGATTGTCCATATTTGCTACATGATTATGATCGACATAGAGAGAGGGTTGAGATCTTATGTTTTCCTTGGGGGAATGAAAAAAGAATTCCACCACAACACCACCATCCATCCAAAAATTCATCGTTTTCCATCAAAAACCATATTCACCCCTTCATACACCTTTCCTATAACCACAATGCTCCATTACATGCATATTTAAAATTCTCATAAATTATCAAAACTTTTTGAAGTGTTATTGGGAAATATGAGAGGTATTAGTATGGTTTGTGTGGCTGCTACGGGAAGAAAAACAATCCTTTAGCATTCTTTACATCTCATGCAGGACCACAACTAAAGCACTAGATCAAGAAGTCAATCACCATGGAGCATTGGAGGATTCAAAACCATGATTTTGAGAAGCTACAGGTCCCTTTACAAGCTACTACAGGATTCCTGTTCACCCAACAAACAACAACATCTGATCCAAATAAGAGCACATGCATCCATAAGGACTCATATCATCAAGTCTCAATCAACAAAGAACTTTTAAAAAATTATATTTTCTCAAAGAAATTGTAGGAAGCAAGGAAGACAAAGAAATGACATCTCAGAAGACACTCAAAAGTAGCCTCAACCTTGTTTAGAAATGCCATGCAACCATAAAGTGATCAACACATCAGCGATGCCATCCAATAAGTACATGTATGCATTGTTTTTCACCTCTCCTCTTGAACATATTATGGTTAAAAATTTGTTATCAATGCATGAGATATGAGGTTTTACAAGTTAACGATGGTTCAATAATATCATCCACACTCAAACAATGAGTTGAAGTTATCTTTCCCTCACCACATGTGGAGAAAAGACAAATTCAAAAAGGGTTATGACTACGAGGGTTGGCCAACGGATCAATGAGGAAGTTGTGAAGGTGGTAGGTGGGACCAATTAATACAACATGTTGAGCCCACCACCAAGCCACGAAAGGGAATAAAGCGATATTGAGGTTTATCTGTACCAAAAATTTCATTCCAAAAATGGTAAAGGGGCTCAGTTCCATCAATGGAGGTCGAATAAGCTACACCAGGAATCACACAAGCTACCATAGAGAACCTTCAGGACCACAAACCAGATGCAACATGAGACTGAGTAGGTGCTATAGGAGACAAAGTAGGTGTTACAGGATGTAGAATGTATAATACATGATGCAGACTATGTGTTACAGGATTGTCCCAAGAGGTGTAAAGGAACCCAATCCAAGCAATTTCGGCCACAAAACCCTAGATTTATGAAGGTATATCCAAGGGAAGGGAAAGTACCTAATTTTACTCACCTTTTGCGAACAAGAAGTTTGTGTAATTAATCAATTTTTTTCCATAGAGAATCCTATAAAAGATCTTTGAAAATGAAAGGAAATTGACATGTGAAGGTGAGCATGTAGTGGAGTAACAAACTTCTTTTGGGTTGGGAATGCTATTTTTACTTCCCTTAACCAACAAACATCATTACACCAATGAATTATGCTAAAAAAACTCTAAATTGCTCTAAAAATAGTAGTTGATAGCATAACTCACTTGTAAAACTTTGGAAGAATCTATAGTGGGAGCCATGGGGGGTGGTTTTAATTAGAGACAACTAAGGATGTCTCTGAAAAAGAAGAAGAAGAAGGAGAAGAGGGTGGTGAAGAAAAGAAAGAGGTTGAAGTAGAAGAAAAAGTGGCAAAAGAAAAATTATAGGAGAAGATAAAAGAAGGAGAAAAAGAGGAATCAGGGACCCCAAAGGCCATTTAGGAACCTTCTAGACCCCCCTAAAAATGAGAATACAAGAGAAAGATGTAAGTGTTTCAGAAGGAAATACAGAGAGAGAAGTGGATGCCACTTCGGCAGCCTTGGGCACACCAGTAAAGCCTAAAGGAAGAAGCCAAAACTAAATAGCTGCAAGAAGAATATGTTAGTATATAAAGGTAGCGTAGTTCTACAAGAAAGGGATGCACAACTATAGGAAGGAGATGAAAGGCCACCAAGGACATGAATGAGGTGCATTTAAGTGACTAAGTTGCTCAGAGGATGAGCAACACTTCTAGTAGGGGGTATGATGGACCTCCAAATTAGATACAAATTAAGGCACATCTAACCATCGTTCAACACATTAAACCTCTATTTTTACATTGGATGGCATATTTTTAGCTTTAATTTGTTCAATAGGAATGCTTAGAGATGATTGCACATTATGTGCCTATTATTATTTATTTTTGTAGAATATTGTGAGAATATTGGGAAGATTATGAAGATTTGAAGGCTAAGATAATTAGGGACATGGTCCTTGCTACATGATGGACCAATATTGGATAATAAATTAACATTATATTATGAAATTATTGCACAAATTCTGGAGCTCCAATGATTGAGAAACTCTAGGAACATGCTCCATGTCATTTGATGAAGATTCCTAGTGTTGGGAACCAGATCCATTTTTTGATGGATTTTGAAGGGTAAAGTTGCCTCCTTTCAAGGAGGATGCTTCCCCATCTATTTGTATAAGTACCAATTCGAATTTTCCTCTAGGGGCATGTATTTCTTAGTCTTATGGTGGAGAAAACTTGTTATTTAGCATCACTACTTTCATTTCTAGTAGGGATGTACTTGGATTGATTCAAATAATGATTTTTTTGTCATTTTCAGCTTCTAAGGCTTGTTTTCATTCATAAGACTCTGAGTATCCTTGGGATTGGCCATACCAGGAGCCTTAGAGCCCTCTTATACAATCTCTTTATCTTCTTTGAATGTCTTGTTCACTTACATTTCTTATTCTTGCATGTTTCTGCACTCAGTATCCATGCTTCATTTGATGTATGTTATACTGATTAAATGATTGAGGTGGGTTTTTTGCAGGTTATTTATGAATTCACAAGAATGATGCATATTTAGAAAAACATTTCAAAGTCATATCGATGATTGATCTACTTGGATTGGTTTACGAGTTCACAAATTTTGAATTTTTGGAAGTCCTGTAGAAAAACAATAGTAATTTTATGCTATTTTTTAGCACATTTTAACACAGATATTTTGAGTTGATTCCACCTTGGATTGAGTCCTAAAAACATTTTATTTAATAACAAAATTTACCCCGTAGTAATTGCACTTGATCAGGTTAGGCATTTGGTAGGTTAATTAGCTCATTAGTTATAGAATTTCTCGTTTTTAGAGTAGTGTTTTTCTGCTATTTTTTAGTACATCTTAACAAGGGTATTTTTAAATGATTCCACTTGTATTGGAGTCATAGGACATCCTACTTAATAACAAAATTTACCCCAACTCATTTGCATTTTATTTTCTTTTGCATTTGGCAAGTTAACTCGAAGAACAAACATCTTGTAACAATCATACAACAATTTTTTTTCGAGATCTTCCTTGCTCAAATTCACTCCAAATTCATGGTATAAGTAGATTTATAGCCCATGAATACTCTGAGACCACTTTTTTTGAGCTAAGCCTTGGTTAGGTCACCATTTAGCTCTTACATTTCTTGCTTCTTGAATGTTGATTTCTGCAATCAGTCATATTTCCTTTCTGCAAAATAAAATAGAATTCCTTTAATGTCATTTACTTTCCAGAAAGAGAGATTATATTTACTTAGTTGTCATTATGCTTGACATTTTTTCAAATAGAATATATTTCCTTTCCGCCATTTACTTTCGAGCGAAAGTAGAATATGTTTGCTTATTATTTTTTTGTAACTTAGGATTTGTGGCTTACCCATATCTTTGTTCATTTCAAGTTGTTTCATTACCTTCTTTCATTTGCATCAAAGAGAGTCAGACTAGGAAGAGGAAGGTGTTTGCGGCACTTACAGTGTCGACCCCTCTTAAGTTTGTATGAACCTTTGGTTGATAATTCAAGTCGATAGCCTTAGGAGTTGCAACATTCTTATTGTAATACTATAGTGGTATATAGGGGGTCTAGTATAAATATAAACTCTCTCTCTCTCTCTCTCTCTCTCTCTCTCTCTATATATATATATATATATATATTATGGGGATATGGGATCCATATAGTATATCCAATACACACACACACACATTCACACAATATCCTTGGGGCATAAGTACCCTAGGCATATGAGGTATACCCTTATAGATATATACCCCTTGTATCCTTATATCCTTATATATATCCCTAGAGACCTATAGGGTGCTATAAAAGGGATTCCATTATATAGGTCCCTAGGGAAAACTCTATCCCTATAAGGGAATACCCATATAGGGATAGGGACTATTACTCCCTTAATATAAAATATGATCCCTATAATATAAGTGATATTTCTTTCTTGGAATTCGCACATAACTGGTCCCACAATATGATTTACCAAAAACAAAAATTGGGGTCCAATGCTAATTCAAACAATTATAAGATGATTATTGTGCACACTCTTTGAGATTTATGCTACCACCGTTCATCTACAAGTATCACAGGAGATTGAGAGACGTTACTTATGGGCCAAATGATAGACAAGTTTCCACCCTAGGCATTAGGACATTAACTATATTCTCACCCTAAGAGCCATCATTAAGGAAGTGCTAAGTTGACATGACCAAAGGGAGAGGAAGCGTTGATTTGACTTGACTAGAGGGAGAGGAAGCATCAAGTTGGTTTAACCAAAGGGAGAGGAAGCATTACGAATGGTTACAGTGACCTTAAAATACATTACTTGTTAGTGATGCACAAAGTAAGAAGTTCAATCTCACCCTTCTTACTTTACAATCACAATATTATATAAGGTGGAAGCATTAATTAGATCTAGGACAAAGATATGGAGGAAAGCTTGAGATAACTAGTCAAAATACGTAATGGAGGCTTAGGGAGGGTTTGAAAACCACTCACAGTCCCTATGAGATAAGTAATAATAATAGGGTTTGTTGTACAGACTAACACTCTAGGTCTTGACAAATGGCCCCAAAATTTTCCAATGCACCTTAACATTTCTCTTTCCAAAGAAAGATAGAAAAGTAGATTTTTTTTAGGAATGATAACATCTATCATGAATAAAGGGTGTTTTATAATACTCATTAGTAACAAATCCTAGAGGACTAGGTCTGCAGATATAGGACCCTTATATATGATGTGGATCAAAGAACTCCCAATGTATATCCCTCTAGTGGGACCCACTATATATCCCTATGTTCCCCAGCGATACCCCTAGGGATATTGATCTTATATCATATAATCACCCTATATATTATCTATAGGGGCACACACACACACACACACACACACACACACACACACACACACACACACACACACACACACACACACCTATATTAGGGTCCCCTAGGGGGACATAGGGCCCTATATATATACCCATTTAAGGGGATACATATACCTATATAGATAGCCTAATATCGGTATACCCTAAAGTAGCGATATATCCCCCATATATACGCTCTATATATATCCCCTTAGGGTTGCCCCTATATATTGTATATTAGATCCTATGTATACAATATAGTCCCTTATATATAAGGGGCCCTACATCTCTCATATGGTATAATATAACTCTATTAGTTAAGGAGGCTTACTAACCCCCATAGATTCCCTTTCCTATAAGGGTTATTAGTTGTATCTTAACTATCCTTAGCTTGGTTCATATAGGGATAAATCATCTTTTCATATCCACCTTTCATAAGGAAAATTCATTTTATCATTAGTTGGAAAAACCAAAGGAAAACCCAAAGGTTGTCGGTTTTTTTCCCATCTTTCATAAGGAAAAACCAAAGTTTGTTTGTGTTCTACCCATCTTTCATAAGGAAAAACCAAATGTTGTCAATGTTTAGCCCATCTTTCATAAGGAAAAACCATTCCATCATTAGTTGGTTCAATAGAGTATGTGATACTTTTACATCACAATTCATATAAAAGTTCATCATCCTCTTTTAAACTAGACGAAAATACGTATATGAAATACATATTGATACTTTTACATTACAAGTCAAATAAAAAATCATCATCCTCTTTTATAGGGGATAAAAAAAGGAAAAATAGTGCAAATGTAATACAAATAGAGCTAGAGCTTCTAATGATTTGCCCATCCCAACTACTTAATATGCATATATTAATAAGATATAACTCTGTGCATTAAGGAAGTCTTAACTTCTTGCTTTGATTTTGTGTTTTGCAAGACAATATTTGTTTATGTGTTTAGTTTCTTGTAGTTCTTTGTAAATCATCTCACTAGTGCTGAAATTTTATCTAGGAGAGACTATAAAGTGAGATATTTTATGTTTTGAAATTTCCTTAAGTTAGTTCTTTGTAAATCCTCTCACTAGTGTTGAAATTTTATCTAAGAAAGGTTGTAAAGTGAGATATTTTATGTTTTGAAATTTCCTTAATTTAGTTAATTACTACTCGCGAGTCTCCAAAAACTTATAAAGTGTAAAATATTCCCTACTACTATCCAAACAAGAGTTAGGATTAAGCATAATTCAATCCAATTGTTGGTTGCTCTTCCCGAACATGCCTTGAAAGTGAAACCATGTTAATTAAATAAAAAATTTACATCTCCAATTTTACATTAGCTTAATCTTTCTTAACTTACTCCATCAAGAAAACCTCAAGGCTTATTTTCTATCTACTTGATATGCATATATTAATAGGATATAACATTGTGCATTAAAGAAGTCTTAACTTACTCATTTGATTTTGTGATTTGTAAGACATATCATTTGTTTATGTGTTTAGTTTTCTATAGTTCTTTGTAAATCTTCTCACCATTGTTGAAAGTTTATCAACAAGAGGTTGTAGAGTAACATATTTATGTCTTGAAATTTCTTTAACTTAGTTAATTACTACCCGTGAATCTCCAAAAACTTGTAAAATGTAAACATTCTTCTGTATTGCTATTTAGGGAAGGGTTAGTATTAAGCATAAAATTCAACTCAATTGTTTGTTGCTCTTCTTAAACATGACTTGAAAGAGAAATCATGTAAATTAAATAAAAAAGTACATCTAACTTTAGGCAAGTGTAAGTTTAACTTGCTCTATCAAAAAAACCCCAAAGGCTTATAATCATGTTAATTAAATAAAAAAAGTACATCTCTAACTTTACACAAGTGTAAGTTTAACTTGCTCTATAAAAAAAACCCCAAAGGCTTATTTTTTTATCTACTTGGCAGAACCCCTGCTTGTCTTGTACATTTGGATTTTAAGGCTAATTTTGATTATTATTAATGAATTTAATTAAAATAAAATAAAAGCTTATTTTTTATCTACTTGGCACAACCCCTATTTGTTTTGTATATTTGGATTTTAAGACTAATTTTGCTTATTATCAATAAATTTAACTTAAAATAAAATTGTGTAAGAAAAATAATTTTTCTTAATATTTCTAGTTAACCAAATTACCCAAAAAATAATACAAGTGAAAACCTTTTAACCAACTACATATTACTTTTCAAAATACCCTTTAATCTTTCTACCACCAAAAACCATTTGGAATTCTTTTCACTCACTAAAATTTATAAAATAACATTCTAAATATATATAATCTTAAATCTCACTCTTTTTTAATTTAATTTTATATAATAAAATCTCGCTTATTAAAATTTTAGTCCAATAAAAATTTAGAATTTAAATTAAATTTTTATTTTTTTTATAATAAATTCCTTTACTCGATTATCTCTTTATCCTTATAAAATATTACATTATAATTAAAATTTATACTTTATTGTTCATTAACTAAATTATCATCCATACTACTAAATTCTTAAACTACCCTACTTAATTATCTTCCAAATTAAAATAAATGTCCTTACATAATGTTTACTTAAAAAATAATATTTTCTATCGATGATATACGCCGATTAAATTTAAATCTATTTTCAATTTTCCCATATGTACTTTATCCATAGTGTTAATGTAATGGAAATTATGGTTACCATGTCATAATTTCCTTCCCTTCTAGAATGGATATGGGTGCAAGTAATAATTACTATTCTCTTAGGTGAGTATTATGATTACCATCTAATAATTATAATATATTAAAAAATATATAATTATAATATATATATATTTTTTTTATAAATAATTAATTTGATTATTAATTTTGATAGGATTATAATAAAGATAAATATATTATATAATAAAAAACATTTTAAAAGTATAATTTTTTAATGATGATAACTATTCATGAATATGTAAATATGATATGTTTTAAAATTTTGCATGAAATTTTGTGAATACTAATTGTGAAAATTTTATGATTGAATGAATGTGACTTTATTATATAGTATGATGTTAAAAATTTGTATGAAATTTTGTGAATTGTAATGATGGAATTTTATGATGGTATGATATGATGTTAATTTCTTGCTTGAAAGTTTGTGAATTGTGATTGTACAAATCTCATGATTATATGTTATTATGTTAACACTTTATATGAAATTCTGTGAATTGTGATTGTGGAAATGTTATGATTGAAAGAATCCAATTTTATTATGATGTATATTTAATGAGAATTTATTGAAATTCTCATCATTGAAGGTAAAATGTGATTAACCCTTTATGTTATGTTGTGAATGTCGATAATACTATATCTTATGAAACCATGTTGGCTTTATTAATGTAATGAGACCATGAGAATTAAGATATTAAGAAATTTTGACATGAATCTTGATTGTAGTAACATGTTCTATCCCAATAACAAGAAGTAGGTTGTACATGATTACCCTTATTGATGTGAAGTTTATGGTTCTTTGGAAACATGATGAGTTGATGACGATATGATTATGCTAAAAAAACCTACAAAATGCGATGGAGAGGTGAAGGTATGAATCCCACCTCTAGCCTCCTATGAGACATAGTTGCTCATCATTTTGGGATAGATAAGGAAATAAATGTCTTATTCCTTTGAAGTTGTAAACCTTTATGAGAAAGGATAAAGGGAAATAAGGGACTTAATGTCCCTACCCCTATGAAAGAGTTGGGCTTAAGAGAGATGATGAAGGTAGCCAAGCTCTTGGGACATCATGTTCAAGTCTTCAATTAGAGAAGAAGGTTATACTTATAACTCTATATTAGTTCCATAGCCTTAGACAATGGTGTTCCCACTTGGTTCTCTACTAGGATGTGTTGAGATATATAAGGGTCAATAATAGAATCTATGGAACTAAATCTTATGAAAATTTTAAAATAGATGCCTTGCAAGTACAAAAGGGAAAGATAAGTCTAGTGCATTATCAAAAGAGCGTGGAAAGGAAAACAACAAGTGCAAAAGACAAAAAAAACTCAATTTCTCCCAAGAGAAACATCTTAATCACAAGAGGTAAAAAACAAAACTAAGTGTCATTATCCTTGTAACTCTTGGTATTTCAGATCAACAAGATCACATGAGATAATAGAAATGCAACCTTTACCTATGTATTTATACAAAAATTGAGTGAAGTGTCGCTACAAAAGGGGAATGACTCCCTTAACAAAGGGGTTTTGGGCCCAAAAAATTAAGAACACATACTCCAAGAGGGTTATTGATGTGGAAATAAATATGGCCTTAGTCATAATTACAAGTACATAATGATACATAATGGGTTGTGAGCATATATTGTACATATTACACCAATAATTCCAACAACGTTGATTGAGATGAATGAGGAGAATATAAAGAAGTTATTACAATATGATATTACAAAATTTACTTCCCCACTTAATGTTGAGCAGATGGCCAAATCACTCCCCTTAACTCCAAATCACTTCATAACCATCAATATCATCATCAAATGGTCCACATAAATTAAGGTGGGAGATGATGTACTTTTGTAGGGGAATTAGAATATTGAGTAATATACCATGGTGGACAATATTCCTCCTAATAGTGCTCAAATGGGCCAAAAGGAAACTACATCAAATTCATTTTGAAAATATTGAGCAACTTGAGCATGAAGGGCTCAAGGTGGAAGATATTCCTTCTTATAGTACACTTACTAACCAATCGATAATCATACTACCTTGACGTATCCAAAGGAAGAGTAAATGTTGCAAGAGAATCTTGTAAAGAATTACCATCATCATTGAATAATGGAGTTGATTTTTCAAGATGAGATGATGACAAAAGCATTTCCATTTGCAATATGAGGTCATGATCATGAAAAAGTGAATATATATTTGTCATATTAGGAATGGATGAGCCGTCAATAGCTTCCACATTAGACATGGATTTTTTTCCATTAGTTGTAGAAGGTGTAATTTATACAATGCTCAGAGAAGTAGACATAGGACTAACATCATATTATGAAGGAGAAGGGTCTATTAAAACACAATAGGGATCATTTAAAAGAGGATCTACATGGTGATGAGAAGAAGCACGACCCACGAAAGCATGTTGAGATACATATATTTAAAAACCAACATTGAAAGAGATATTGGAGGACCACAAGTAGAAACCTCATCAAAAATATTATTTCTACTTTTAAACACTCTATGAGCGGTGGTACCATAATGGTAATATCCTTAAACAATATTATTATAGTCGACTAGAGTGTAAGAAGAATTTATACATGACCATGTATTTTTCCTTTCATAGAAGCATAGGCCCATGTTGAAAATACAAATAATGCAAAGATATTCAATAAGACCAAGAAATGACAAAGAAGATCATAAGATGAACCATGTTCACTTTATAATATACCATATCTCATAAAATCAAGATAACCACCATATAATGGTCAATTCTATCTAATTTAGAATATTAGAACCATAACCCTAAAACATAAGTAAGGACATGATACAAAGGATAAGGAATATATCCTAAAGTATACATAAAATGGTCAAGGACTTAGGATTAGAAGGAGCCAAAGGCTAACAACCCCTTCCTTTAATCATAAGTATGTATAATTGTACCATTTAAACAACAAAGATTAATGTGAAAACTAGTAACATTTCCATGTCTTCAACTTGATATCCCTATTTGAAATGTCATGAGTCTCGATGAAAATTTGCCTGAAAATCTACCAAAAGTGGATGCCAAATGCCAAGTCTAGAAATCTCACTATGCAACAAATGAGATAGATAAATTATGCATGTTCATTATTTGTACCTAAAATTATGATATCAATTTCGATGAGAATTAAATTGTTTTTATGTTAGACACATCACAAATCTTAAAATTTCTTGAGAATCCAATGTGCCAAGCTAAAATACAGAATAAGGATTTGTTCTTTGTTAGGTCCAAAATCTATCGCTATGAAGTTTGAAGACTATCAAGTGAAAAAATATATTAATAAAGCCACTCTGATAAAATTCATAAATAAAAATCCTATCAATTCCATCCATCAAGAAAAAATATCGATCAACATCCCAATCCCGTATCAAGAAAAAAACCATGTATGAAAACCTATTAATGATTCAATAAAGAATGAATCATAATCCTACCAAAAAATTCTCAGAAGTAAACTAGTTGAACTACTAGTATCACCTCAAATCCAAAATCTAAATAATCAATAAAAGATTTCAAATAACCATCCATGTCACAAATATGCATTACATGACTAAATCCTTGAATTCCAAAATAACAAACTATCATCAAAATATCATCCATGCAAATATCCTCAAAGTATTGAAAATACTTAATAATGCAAAAATTCCAATTGCTGAACTATTTCGATGAATATCCTAAAGGTTAAACTAACAAATATTGATCATTGTTGAAAGAATTGAATCCTCAATCTATCATCTCGAATAAATTGCAATCCTTAAAAATCATAAGTATACTTTGACACTTGAAGTTTTAAAATCATCATCAATATCTTTCCCCCTATCAATGGAAAAGTGAAAAGTTCTAAGACATATGAATTAACAACATCAATGTACCCCCTTGTAAATAGAAAAGGGTAACCAAAATTTATTTTAGTGGAGTTTGAAGCCTTGATATTAAACTCAAAACATGAATTCAGGTGGCCCCCAATCATGCCCTAAATAATCAATTCCTAAACAAACACATTATTATCCAACTACTATAGAACCCTCTATTGTTAAACATGTTTGTACCTTTGTATGAGATTTAACGTAAGACCATTCCAATAATTTCGATTCCAATTTACAACTCTAAGTACTTAACATTCCAAAATTTACTTATGTATACTAGACCTTCATTAATTTCTAACACCTTTGTGAAAGGCGGCTTGACTTCCCACAAAAATTGCATGGGTTAAGATATAAACAATGCAGATCCTTATGGAAACTCGATGATAGTGCTAACACTACTTAGGTACTTCATCTAAGTCTTCATCATATTGTTTATTAAACTCCTTATTAGTACCTTTAAATCCTTTACCAAATATATGCATTTGCAATTAATCATTAAGAAAACTTGCACTCACAAACATAATAAGTTTGGAGTAATTAGGAGTATGAAAGAAGTTAGACTCATTCTTTTCTAAGCCATGTGAACTCCTATTTAACTTCAACTCTTCTTAGGGTCTTAAAATTTATCCTTAAATGTACCCTATTTCTTCATAGTCTCTTCATCAAATTAACTAGAGTGATTCATGGTTGTATACTACTTGAAGTATTCTAGTTCATTATAACAATTTCTAATCCAAAAGAACCCTTGAATGATTCAAAAGTGGGATAAAAATGATAAAGCATTTATTTATTCTAAATAATTATTAACTCATTAGTTAACGACCTATTTTTAGTTTTACATAGATCAATATTTTTGTGCATTACTTGCATACATGTAGCCACATCATTGAGTGAACTTTTGCCAATTTCAATTATTGTTCTTGGTGCAATGTTAAGTAAATTTTTGTAAAAGATTAAGCAAGTCTTCTATACTTGCTATCTTGGTTAGAATATCTAAGTCCACGAAACAAATTTCTAAATAAGTGCCTCAAGTGTCAAAATTTAGGATATAACACCAAGTATCATAATGTCAAACAACCTATCATCAACCTCCATAAATATCATCATGACCACACATTTTTATCCCCTTACTAAATTTTACCTCATATTTGGAAAACCAAATAACCATGGAAACAATTCCCAAAACCGAAAATACGAATGCTCCACTTATACCTTTGAAAATAAAACCTTGTAACTTCTAGATGTGAGAAAGGGTTTCATGCAACTCCACCCGTTTCGACATTCAAAATTTGATTAGATGAACTATATTCAATCATTTTTCAAATTGAAAACTTGATTTGTAAAGACATTAATGGATTCATAAGCATCCAATTGACGATGTTAGTCAACCTTGACTCAAAATGACTTTGATATTACAAAAGAACAATTATAAGCAACCTTCCTTATTTTGAGCAAAATTGTCTAAGTTTGTTAGTGGTAGTTAAAATATTACTTTACACTCTTGATTATATCCCTTTGCTTGTATTTTTTTATGTGAGATCACTTTAAATTGATTTTTGGATATGCATGTCCCTATTTCCAAAAAAAAACAATACAAGCAAAGGGTGCTAATGTGATCATAAGACACCAATATTTAGAATGACACATAGTGCACAAACTTCCTTACACCCTCTTATTCAATTTCAGGTAGGTCTAAGATACACACGAAAAAATAAAATTAAAAAATTTATTAAGCATTTAGTCTCCATGTTCTTGTACAAAAAGGATCTTCTAAACTTCCATGTTATCATGCAAAAAAAAAAGTTTGTCTAAGCCTCCACATTCTTGTACAATTTTTTTAAAAATGTTCTTGTACTAAAAAACATTTAAGTGCTCTTGTAAAAAACTTGTTTAAATGGAAGTGTTCTTGTTTTTTTTGTTTTGTTTGTTTGATTTTTTTATATGGCTACAAAAATTATTTTTTAAATTTTTTATGGTAAAAAAAAAGGTTTAAGGATGCTTGCAAAAAATTTGGACAATTTTACAAACACTTATGCCCATTGTTTAAATGTTCGTGTACAAAAATGTTTAAGGATGGCTGAAAATACACCCCTTTAAGGAAACAACCACTTAAGAAAAATGCCTTCAATTCCTTTTAGAACTAAATTCCCTTTAAGGAAACAATCACTCACTCTAATCATTATAGAATTGAATTATACAGATGTATCATAGAACTAAAATCCATTCAAGGAAACAACCACTCATTCTAATCCTTGGATAATTGAATTCTACATATATATCATAGATTAGGTATCGAAGTTATGCATGAACACATAACTGAATTATAAACATATATCATAGGTTAGTTTTGGAAGTTATGCACATAGATAACCACCTTGTAGAATTAATTTATACATAAATAATATAGGTTAGGTATGGAAGTTACGCACAAATGTAACCACACTCCAATTCTTCTAGAATTGAGTTATACAAATATATCATAGGTTAGGTATGGAATTTATGTACAAACATAATCACTTTGTACAATTCAATTATACAAATATATCATATGTTATGAATGGAAGTTAGGTACAAACATAACCACTCCATCTTATAGAATTGGATTATAGAGATATATCATAGGTTAGGTATGGAAGTTATGCACAAACATAACCACCCAATCAAATCCTTGTAAAATTGAATTATACAGATATATCATGTTAGTTTTTGTAGCATCAGATGTGTGCTAGCCACAAAATTTTGTGGAGAGGCTAGAATATAGGAAATCTCCAAAACCCAGAAATCGTTTATGGAAATTCCACCTAGAAATGACTTAATTAGATTATTATCCAGTTTTTAAATATTTCCTAAGTCTAAAATTAGGGAATATGGTTAATTAATCAGAATTAATTAAGTTAAGGTGTGAATGTTCTAGAAAATCACACGGATCGACTTCTAGTTAATCCTAGCCATCGGTTCAGATTTAATCTTGGTCGTTGGAGTCCTAGCAGAGGATTATAAGAAGAAGTCAATGGGCACTTGGAGAGTATATTTGAGCAATAGTTCCTTGCGTAGATCGAGATAACAACAATAGAGTTCGAACCAGAGAGGGACACAGTGTCAGTGAGGGGCAGGGATAGTGACCCGTAGGAAGATTTCTAGATCCGGAGAGGCAACAACAAGAGGTTGAGTTCTTCCCAGTGCAGGAACGCGAGTGCATGAACACGTGAGCGCAGGGACATGCAAGTGAAGGAATGTGTGAGTGTAGGAATGCGAGTGTTGGCAGCATGAGTGCAGGAAGCGTGAGTGCCGAGGTTAATTAGGGAATATCTCTGTCAGATTTTCTTGTTGTTTGGTCACTAGTTGGGCATCCATAAATGTACTTAGATTTCATTGTTGCATAATAAAATAAAACCCTCACTGCTGCACCGATTTTCCTAAGTTGGGTTTTTCTTAGGACATTTGTCCAAAAATAACTGTGTAAATTTATGTGTGTGTGCTACCATTTCTTCCAGCGTTTATTCTTCCATAATTTTTATTTGTGTAGGTTGCAGTGTGAGTTATTCAGTATTTTCTCTAGGAAATAGTAAACAAACTGTTAAATTTAATTAACAATTACGAGAATAATTTCTAGTTGCTACAATATGATTCGAGTTTCTGAATTTTCACATGGTATCAGAGTGCAAATGATGAAAAAAAGAGCTTAGTAGTGAAGAAAGTAGGAGTTTCATTGTTCAGTGTGGGCAGCAAATAGAAACCCCAGAGGGTAGCGTAATCACCTTGCTAAGAGGCCAAATTTCTTGATGAGATTCAATTTTTCTGAGAGAGGGATACAAAATTTCGATCTCTCCAGATCAAGGTATTCTAAAGGCAGAGGGAGTAGCCCAGTATTTTCACAGAGCATATCTTTAGCTGGACACAATAATTTTTGCAATAGTTTGCTAGAGTAGAGCTAACATTGGGTGGAAGGAGAGCACACACAAAGGGAAAATTTCTCTTTGGGGATCTCGAGATTTAGAGATATAATTTTTCCAGTTGTAGATTGGCAGTAATTGTGATCAGATCTTCTCACTCAAAAAGGGAGTGTGGGTAGAAGATCCAGTAGCCGAACAGCGAGAAAGAGGGAGATTTTTAGGTTTATTTTCTCCAATTTTGAGTTTCCAAATTTTGTATCTCTACAGGGATGGCCGTACAATATTTCTAGAGGAGGCCATATGAGTTAGACACAATGCATATTTGGGTAGCAGATCGACTTCCAGTTGCTAGAGATAGGTGCCGGAGGAAGTGCGAATTGTGAAGGGAGGAAGGGTCCCAGCCAGGGACTAGGCTCAAAAGGAGATAGTGGGGCACCAAATCCAAGTGGAGGAGGAGTATGAGACTCCAGTGTACCAGATGGGCAGGGTCCAGTGCAATTACAACAAGGAGATAAGCCAGATCAGTTCTAGATTGTTGCAATGGAACCATCACCTTTGCTACAGGGTCCCACAATATCATAGTAGCATATTTAGTGTCAGCAGGAACTATCAATCATTTAGATGGCAGTTGCAGATATAGTTGTAGTTAGTTCCCGGGAGACAGTTGCAGAGCTAGATGTAGTGACACAGGTAGTACATATTGCCTAGTTATACTATAGAGGTGTAGTTCTAGCTAGAAGATTCCTAGCGTAGAACTCCGCAACCCAGTTTCTAGTGCACGAGGACAGTTTGAGTTGCTAGGAGGGAGTAAAGAGTTTTCCCATTGGGAGATTGAGAATCAGAGGGAGTCTAGCTTCAGAGGGAGAAACCCTATGGAAGCTAGTGCTTCGGGATATAAGAGATCAAAATAATTATTACAGTAGTTGTAGCAGCAGTGCAGAGGTAGCAACAACAATACGGGTAGATCAGAGTCCCATAACTATAGAGATTGGGCATGATCCTTGAGGAGTCCACCTCATGGGTTAATACCTTGCTACGAGGCCCCACAATATTTAGTAGCAGGATGGATACGTGACAATTGATGCAGTAAGATGCCAAAGTGACAAATGTAGATTCTAGTAGCAGTCATATGTTGAGGAGCGTAGTGCAGGTGGCACAGTGCAGAGTCAGCAACAACGCATATTCTTTAGTGACAACATAGATACTAGTAGAAGTAAGGACTTAAGTGATGTATGCATCATACTAATCACAGTTGATTCAATATTTAGGATGCTTCTCAATTGCAGTTGTTGTAGTTGCAGCAACAACATATGAGAGGGAGTTGCAATGTTAGCATCATATTTGCATAATGGTTAATGGGAAGCAGTGCTAGACATGAGCAACGTGATAAGAGATGATGCAGAGACAGGGTGCTGCTACAAGGGGCAGTAGCACTAGAACACATTCCTTGCTAAGAGGGAGTGTTAGTTGTTGTAGCATCAGATGTGTTCTAGCCACTAAATTTTGTGGAGAGGCTAGAACATAGGAGATCTCCAAAACCCATAAATTGTTTATGGAAATTCCGCCTAGAAATGACTTAATTAGATTATTATCCAGTTTTTAAATATTTCCTAAATCTAAACTTAGGGAACATGGTTAATTAATTAGAATTAATTAATTCAAGGAGTGAATGTTCTAGAAACTCACACGGATCGACTTCTAGTTAATCCTAGCCATTAATTAAGATTTTATCTTGGTCGTTGGAGTCCCAGTATAGGATTATAAGAATAAGTTGGTGGGTACTTGGAGAGTACACTTGAGCAACAATTCCTTATGCAGACCGAGAGGGACGTAGTGTCAGTGAGGGGCAAGGATGATGATCCGGAGGAATATTTCCAAATTCGGAGAGGTAGCAAGAAGAGGCTGAGTTATTCCCAGTGCAAGAACATGCGAGTGTAGGAATGTGAGTGCAGGAACGCGAGTGCTTGAACACGTGAGTGCAGGAACATGCAAGTGCAGGAACACGCAAGTGCAGAAATGTGCCAGTGCAGGCAACACAAGTGAATGAAGCACTAGTACCAAGGTTTCTTAGGGATTATCTCTGCCAGGTTTTCTTATTGTTTGGATCGCTAGTTCGGAATCCATAGATGTACTAAGATTTCACTGTTGCATAATAAAATTAAACCCTCACTGCTACACCAGTTTTCCCAAGTTGGGTTTTTCCAGGGACATTTGCCCAAAAATAACTATGTAAATTTGTTGTGTGTGCTAGCATTTATTCCAACTTTTATTCTTCTGCAATTTTTATTTGTGTAGGTTGCAATGTAAGTTATTGAGTATTTGTTGTAGGAAATTGTAAATAAATTGTTAAATTTAGTTAACAACTAGGAGAATAATTTCCAGTTGCTGCAATAGGATTCGAGTTTTTGAATTTTCAGATATCATAGGTTAGGTATGGAAGTTATGCATGAATATAACCACCAGCATTAGCACAACACTAAATTATATAGATATATGATAGGTTAAGTATGGAAGTTACAAAAGTTATTCATGAACATAACAAACCACTAACAAAATTTTCCACCTTATAAAACTGAATTATATAGACATATCATAGGCTAGGTATGGAAGTTACACAAAAACATAACCACCCACTCTAATCCTTGTAGAATTGAATTGTATATATATAACATAAGTTAGGTATTGAAGTTATGCACAAATATAACCACCCACTCTAACATACAAATCAGTTATGTAAATATAGCATTGGTTAGGTATGGAAGTTGTGGAAGTTATGTATAAACATAACCATCCACTCTAATGCAACTTTCCCCTGTATCCTTGTAGAATTAGACAAAGCTCATATGAAATTATCTACTCATTCATGGTATGGAAGTTATGTATTAACATAATTCTCACAATCCTTTGTGATGTTTGTCTTACTTTTATATTATAAAGTAAAATAAAGGTATTGCATTTCGTAAGTGGGATTAAATTTTGAGATCTCAAAAGAATTATTTCCTTCAAATAAAAATCCTTTGACAAATAATGCAACATCAGACATGTCTCTCCACTTTGATCCCTATATCATTAAAATGAGAGTGTTATGCCTCAAAGTAACCAACATTACACATTTGAATGATACTCGAAAATATCAATGTGTTCATCCCTTTTAAAACCACCCTTTCTCATGGATTCAAAACTCATGGTTTAAGTGTGTAGCTAGTTCTTCATGTTCTTGTTTCCAATTGTAAAAATTTTCTTCGTGCATGTCATTATTCTTGATGGTGGTTGATCAAATCTTTGCTTGAAAACTTCATTCAATCAACATGTATGAGTTCGAAATCGACACCTTGTCATGCACAATAGTAGATTTTCATGAAGCCATAAAGAAGAGAAAACTAGACTTCACCTTAAGCTAGTCTTGCTCTTTTAGTCACTCTATCTTGTGTTGCATATTTTCTCCTTTGAAACCAACATAGATTTGATATAAATATAGTGAATGCCTACTGCATGTTAATATAATAGTTTCTCTTCAAGTGTTAAGTGTTATTCAACATACTTATGCATATATCAATGTTTATTGGTGGAAGACTAAGATCACATTGACTAGTGAAATCACACAAAAAGTTTTCAACGATAATCTTGTATCCTCTAGCAAACATTTAAAGTTTGATAGCTTCAGATGTCTATAAGAATCAATCATGTCTAAAAAAATTTACAATATCCATATCAATTAGATAACTCATTTTTCTTAGGCTTGTATTAATTAACATAATGGAAAATGATACCAAAAATACCTTAGAAAAATTGCAAATATTTTCTCGAAATGAAAGACCAAATGAATGCAACATACTAACTCGATCTATATTAACTGAATATTTGAACCTCTATGATTTTTCACTACTCATATTCAACTAATTGGAATGCTATAATAACAATAAAATGGGATGTATAAGTTATAGAATCTAAGGAATGGTGCCCACTCTCACTCAACCCACTATTTAAGCATTTGCATCACCAAAATTCGTCAAGTAAGCACCAAAATTTCCTACAGATTGTTAATAGTTTGTAAGTTCCCTAACACATGTAGAGAATCCAGTTCTCTTTGGGTTTCTCTCCAAAGCCAACTTAACAATCAATTTATACATTTCAAACAATTCACTTACTAATCATTATGCAACACTAAATTCCTATGTGCATAGTCAAGATTCTAGTGAAAGTAGATTTTAGATTTCTTAAGCATTCTTATCCATAGAAAATTCACATGATCTCACATGTATACAAATAAACACATCCAAAATGGCTCCACGACCAATGTTTTATCATTCAAAAGTTTGAAACTTTTGTTTCAACTGACATCCTCACAACAATCATGTGGTAGATACAATATTCATCTACTAGTTTAAAATTGTTAGGGACTATAGCTAATCGAAACACACACTCTGTGGATTCCATAATTGATGGATAGTTAAAAGTTAATCAATAATAATTTCCATTTTGAAACTCAAATGATACTATTATTTCTTGAGCCACTCTAATTAGTATCCAAAATATAATTTCAATGTATCCATATGTTGTAGCGGCTACAACCACCCTCCAATTTTTTCCTTTTCTTCCTTTTGGAGCCTCCCTACTAAAATCTCAGCAGTTTGTCTTGCATTGCCCAGGTACTTGTGCTTTCATTTGAGTTTATATTTTTCTTTACAACTTGTGTTTGCCTACTTGCTTTGCTGATTAACCGCAAGCTAACCTCCCCATGATTTGGTTACAATCTGGTTCTTGTACTGCCTTGGGAATCTGCACATTCCTAGAGGGAAACTAACTTCGCTCTCAAGAAATGTGCAATTCAACCCAACAATGAGCTTCGGCTCTAGAATTTCGCAGATCGAGCTGGAAGCTTGTCTTCAACTGGGAAATTGTGTAGAGCATGAGAGGCAGCTAGAGCCACTCAGCCTAGAAATTGCGCAGAACCTACTGTGCTTAGAAACTATTTAGTGCATGAACTAGAGAGTTGCCCAATCCTTCCGAGAAATTTGTAATCTTTCTGGGCAATGCATGGAAGTTTTCCCAAAAATAAAGAAGATAAGAGTAAAAGCATCCCTAGGAGGTAGGGATATATTATTAGTTTCTCGAAGGTAACACATTGCCATCTTTAGAAGTTTCTTCCAAGTGTCGTCATTGTCCTTGATCTCAAGCATACACATCATGAACTCCGACTTTCTCAAATATATGTAATGGATGCCTCCAGAGCTCACGTATACATTCGATCATCAATATCTAGCTTCCTTAGGAGATCAAGGAGCCTTAAGAGCATTATCATCGCTTTTTGGGGTGATTTTTTCTTTTATCGCCTTTTGCTGCTAGTTTTGTCGCTTTTGTTTGTTTAGCTTGTGAGAGTGTTGTTTCTCTTGTTTTGTTGAACAACCGCTAGACTTTTAACTTGTAGAAGTATTGTTTCAAGTTATATATTGACTTTCTTAAGTGTCACATGAGTTTTCTCATTCTGCACCAACGGTTGTCGTTGCGGTGACTCCCTTCACATGCTTCATGTTCCTTCAATTTGATCCATTGCTGCACATGTTTTACATGCATACATCTACACTTAATCAGGTTTTCACTCATCCTTACATCATTATTTAGATTTGCTTGTTTGTACACTCCCTATGGACAGATCTAGGCCCCCCCTACCTAGATCTCACGCTTCAATGCATGCACTGCACAATCTGGAAGCTGAAGGCCTCTGGCTTGGCTTCTGGAATTGTGCAGAGCTTGTCTTAGGCTAGTTCCAACTTTGCAATGCACAGTTCCAGGATCTAGTCTCCCAGCTTGGTCATTGAGACTGCGTAATGCATAGTCTCTCCCAGGTCTTATTCCAGATTGAACTGCACATTGCGTGGTTCCAGTCATAAAGATTCCACACTAACTATTAGGATTGTGCAGTTCACAATTCCCATGGTTAGTTAGTCACCCCTTGTCAGTAAAAACTATGAATTTCCTCTCATCATATGCCTTCATTGCAGCTTGATCATGCTGTAAAGTTAGATTTGTAAGAGCTAATGTTTTCTTGCCATGAGTGTCCTTTCTATCCCACAACTACCACACTCATGAAACACTTCTCTCCAACAATCATTATACCATGGCACCAAAGAGAGTTGTTTCAAGAGCGACCACTAAAAGCAGTACTGTGGAAGTAGTTGAGCAAGTGCCAATTTACTTTCCAATAAATGCATAGGCCCAACTGTTTATAAAAAAGTAATAAACTCTAACATGACAACAAGGCCAACATCAGTGGAAGAAGGCATCAATCCAATAAAATATCAGGGGAAGAGGAAATTGCTGACATAATAAGGGGAGAACAAAGCTACAAAGTGAAAACACATTCAATCTTCATGCAAGAAGCTTTGAAAGTAGAAGAAAAAGGAAGCAAAGGACACAGACAACAGAGCAGAGGAAGAGAGTAGAGTAGAGCTTACAGGTAGCAGAACTGATATTGCAACAAGCATAACGAGAATCGAAGGAAGAACAAGAGTCGAGGAGGAAAGAACAAGAAGAGAAGCATAATAAGGAAGAAGAAAAAAGGTAAGGTCCAATGACAAAGAAAACAATGCCAATACAGGTTGATGAGCTTGAACAACCAACAACAGAGGAAGAGAGTGAACAGATTGTAGTTTCCCTCACAAAAGCTAAGCACAAGAACCAAGTCCGATTAGAGGTCGAGAGATACATTGAGAAGATAAAGCGAGAGGCCACTAGGTATGACTTGGTGCTCAATGCACAAAACATGCAAAGCACACTAGTGGTCTTGTCATGGTCTACACCATGTTGCACATGCTTTAGGACGAGATGGACACAGGTTCCAAGAGAATATGCTCGGAAGCCATGGAGGCAAGATTTTTCTTTCAGCAAGACAACATCAAGCAGTTTGGGGACATCACAACTCAGTGCCAAGCTTGGCATCAATACATGACCAAGAAGAATCAAGTGGATGTTGAAAAGTTGGTCTTTCCCCAAACCTCAGAGTCATAGTGTTTTGTCTTGTTAGGCTGTCTCTAACCTCTTTTGTCTCTCATGGGTAAATGTGTATTATTTGTAATTGGGTTGTAAGTGAAATTCCAAGTTTCATTATTTGAATATGAATAGTCACTATGTAATGTAAAGAGTTATTTGTAAAGAAATTGAAGAGTCATGAGGGTAGTCGAAGAGTCACAAAGGGGAATGTCAAGGGTCACCCCACCCTTTGTTATAAATAGAACCTCACAACTCATAGAAAAGGCTTTTGGGATCCAAGCTTTTAGCTAGGCATTTCTTAGAGAAGGCTTGGAGAGTATTGTGATGAGACTTGGCTTCTCCGCATGGTAGGGTGAGTACATCTCTTTGGAGGAGAAGGCAGTGTTGATTGTAATGTTCCACTATTGGGGCTAGTGGATGTCAATGGTGTATGTATGGATGGAACTTTCACCTAATAATATAACTGAGCCAATTGTAGTTCGACTATTCTGGTTACTTTAGCAATGTGTGTTATTTAACTTACGCATTTGTGTATGAACTATTTTGTATGCAATTGTATGAATCTTGTTGAAGACATGTTGTTGTATTAACCTGTCACTTTGGATTGTGGAATATTCTGCTTCCAGCCTATAATATCATTCCGCTCGTGTGTTGCTTTCATGCTGTGTACTATCACAAGCTTCTAAGGGGCACACCTCCTTTTCTCCTATATGTGTTAGAACCTCCATGCATCTTTCTTGACTCGCTACAAGGTCACATAGTTTCTTTTGACAAACTTATCATACTTAACTCTGCATGCTACCGTAGTTAAGGCACTACTTCACTACCCACTACTGAGACTCCTACTCCAAACGTTTTGAGGTCTACTTGGGACTTCTTACCAGGGATATGACATGTTGGCAGGTCCAACACCGTCGACATTTATGGTGCTAGAAGGAGGGCCAGATGACAAGCTGAGCCCTCAAAGACTTTTTTCAATATTTGCACATCATTCATCACTTACATTACAATCTCAACTCCGACATGTTTTTCTCATGCTCATGATTTCGAAGTTTTGGAGGATGTCATAGATGACTTGTCATAAATCAAGTACAATGGTGAAGGCAGAGCATCCCTACTCAGATAAGGACTTTCCTTCTCAGGCTTTTGTGAGAGGAATGAAGCCCCTCAGACGACATTCCTTGTGGGTTGTCTAATTACATGTTCGAAGGGCATGTTGAGCAATTGTCACACATTGCCCGCAACCTATATTCATTCATATGATCACATGATAGGAGACTCAATCCACAATTTCTATCGTTATTGCCATAAAGCACTAAATAAAAAAATTCTGAAATTACGGAAAACACCCGATGAATCTATTGCGTAATTCTGGGATCACTTATGTTATCTTACTTTTCAAATCCCTGAAGATGAAATTGATTGGAAATTTCTCAAAGAAAGTTTTCAATATCTTCTTCACATATCTGAAAATCCACATGATTTGGAATCATTTGAATCCATCCAACATATCTTGGTGTTAGATCTTCCAAATTTAAGATGGAAAAGGTTGCTTTCACAAGTGACTCCCCGTCCTCTTCTCATTAAATAACTCTAGCTCTGCAGGATGAGGTGGGAGAAGTTACGAACCTGTCTATTAAACTGTCACCTCCTCCCACCCCACTTGCTCTGCATATCTACGTAGATGTGGATTGCAACCTTGGTGGTTGTCACATGGTCTTGTCTTATCAACCTCTATCCTCTGGTTCCTTTGATCCTCTAGATTTTATTGTGTTGTGTTCACCTGTTCCAGACTCCACCTCTATTGTTCACAAGGATCAAGTTGTCGACTGAGTTCGTGTTGAGCAGCCAACCTGTGCTGTCATTTTTTATGAGTACATGTGGGAATCTGAAGAAGAACCTGTGGTGAAGGATTCCCTCCTTTTGTCCACACCTCATCTACTTTATCATGACATCTTATGTGATCCTACTATTTCCGATTTTTCTTGTGAAAATTCATACTTGGATGCATCTAATTCCAATGATTCATAGGACACATAGGATGTCAGTTCGTCAATTGATTACGGTGAGGAAAAATATTTCTTTTTGAATCCACCCAATCTGTCATCATTTCTTTTTGGAAATTCAGAGGGTGAAATTTTTTGTTTCTCATCCACCCCTCTATATGATTTGTCAGATCATGAGGATGCCAATGTACATCGTGAATTAACTGATCGTGGCTATCTTAATCTCTTCATTCACTCATTCAATCATGATTTTGATTCACTTGCTGTTGATCTTTCTAAGCCACCGGTCTTTGATGAAACATCTGATGATCAAGTGGAAACCCCTCAAGCTATCGAGGCACTTCAGCCCGAGCTGATGGTTATGTTAGGGACTTGCAGCCCTGAGGACAGTTCCACTTCCGATCAGAAATCTATTGAAACACCCCAGGCTCCTCATCACTCTCATGTTTGCATTGAAAATCAACTTGATCCACAGATTTCACATCCTCCACCAGAATTACACGATCCTATCGCTCATGCATTGTAGGAATCATATGTAGCAAGTCATGTTGTAAAATGAAAGTTTTCTTCTTTCTGCATGTTTTCTTGTTTTTCAAGATTGAAAGAGTGTACATGTTTGTCATCTGCACATAGTGTGATGCAACACCATGGTACGTCTGCAAAGTGTCTGTTTTCTTCTTTTTTTCTTTTTGTGGATGCATTTAAATTTCAAGCATGTTGGTTTTCATTGTTTTATCTTTCTTTCTTGCTGGTTTTCCTGAATATCTTTCTTGTTAACCATGCCTTCACCTACATGGGCCAACCAATGAGTCGGTGGCTGCAATGAAAATATCACTTCCTGTGAGAAGACCCATGCATTCTTTAGCTTAGGAGTAGGAGTAGTGTTTTCTTTCTTGTTTGATTTTGATTTCGTATTTTTATTTCGCTTACTTGCTTTGCTTTTGTTTTACTTCTATCCTTGCCTAATATAGTGAATCAATTGAAACAAGTGTTGGTAAAATTACCATAGTCTCATGAGAATGTGAGCATAACATCGATTAATAATGTTCTTATCACTTGTCTTGTATCAGAGTTATCAACACAAATCTTGTGAATTAACTGATCCCGGTGGCTCTCGACATAGGCAGAAGTCCCATAGGACTTATAAGGGGTCAACATTTAAACTGGCCAAATTTCTCCCAAACCAACACCAGATCGAAGTGCTCGTTGCCCTGATTCCAACAGTGTGAATTACACTCAAATTCGAGCTTGTATGAGGGAGAAAGAGCCAGTCAAGGGTTTGGTCAAAGTTCGGATATGGGCTAGGTTTAAGTGTCCTACAGATTGACAGAGTCTGAGACATGGAATCTAGCTCCCAAGAGCGGGAGAATTTTTTGGATACCGAATTTTTCTAATATCCCTTATATTATGTTGTATCTCTGAGATGATAATGGTCAACTATCATGCTAGGGCATCTAAGATATTTGTTTTGTTTTAATTTTGGAGGACCAATGTATGAAACAGATTTAAAATAGTCATGCCTAACCTTTTTGAATAGTATTAATATTTAAATAGAGAGCTACTATTAAAATCCACACAGTGATATAGCTTGTTTGGTGATGAGCAGAAATTGAAAGATGATATGACTATTACAATTTTCAAATAGAAAATTAAATAACCATAAGTAAGAAAACCTTCTAACAATGTTCAGAAAGTTTACCAGAATATGCCTAAGATTACAAAATATGCTGATGATTTTATGGTTTAGAGGGAATTAGTTAAACAAACAGTTTATATAATTAATTCTCTTTAAAGATGATCACTTTAGAAGCTTATAGGAGTAAATTGAAACACAACTATTCCTACCTGTTTATCTTTGTAAAACTTAAGAATATGAAGAAAGAACATAGTGAATGAAAATTGGAAAACTTACAGGGAACACAAAATTGTATGAATCAAAACTCAGAATCCTTTGCTTTTGTATTAATGATTCAGAAAAAGCCAAGTACATTTAATGCTTCAATTGTTTCTTCAAGGGTGCAACCCTTGATAACTCGTGGAAGGGAGTTATTTATACAATCTTAGAGCTAAGAAAATATCTTAGAGAAATTTACAAAAATAGATCAATACAAAATTAGGAATATAAATTGATAGTCGACCTGTCACTATTTTGGTGTTCAGCTGTTGATGACTGTTCTTGGAAAAGCTGAAACTGCTGAATTGTTGATGACTGTTCCTGGAAATACTGAATGTTGTTTGATCCTTCTTTCAGTCAAGTAAATCAGTTAATTGTTCCCAAAGTTTCTTATTTGGGATAGATAACTTAGTTACCCTTCGATAAACTTCATCCATTTCTGTATATTTAGTAAAAATGGGTTTTACTGGAAATATATGTCTGATTTCATTTAGGATGAAAAAGGTATCTCTAAGTGCATTCAACACAACCCTTGGTGTTTATGTAGTGCATGAAATAGAAACTCTGGTTATAGAGACTGCTGAAAGAGGAACTACATCTATTGGAATTTGAGCCCTTTTCACAACTTCCTCTTTCTCTTTGATCAATTTATCCATTTTCCCCTCCATTTGTTTTATTTGCAGATTTTGTTCCATGATGAGCTTCATCATGTCAGATTTATGAGTCTTGGCTTCTTCAATCTCCTTAGTCATTGGGTCCTCAGAAGCTGGCAGTTTGAGATTTTTCCTTAATGTTGAGAGCTCAACATTTTTCTTCTTGACAAGTTCTTCCGCAACATTTATATTTGAGGGATCATATCCCATCTTTAGTACTAGATCTTCCAAAGATTTGATCTTGGTGTCCTTTACCAGTGAGGAAATTTTTTCTAAGTTGAGCTGTGACTGTGTATTGGCCAAGGTGACCTGCAACTTTGAAAAACTCATGGAAGTGTTTATTAAAGTGGAAGAAATCATTTCGCCAGTCTGTTTGTGCATCTCAATTTGGTCAATTGGATGTACATCTTTACATTAAACTCAAAGGAGGTTTGCTCATGATAATGTGAAGGAGTCTTGGGCTGTAGAATTTGAGCTTGTAAGAAATTCATCTGCATCTTTCCCTTTTCAGAGCCAAAGACTGAAAGAAGTCTAGCTTGAGAACTGGAAGAGTGTTTCCAAAATTGAGCATAAGTGTTCAACTTCAATTCCTCGTTCTTCTTCTTAATTTCACTGAAGACATGAAATATATCATCTTCTTTGTCCTTCTAATTGCTTCCACTGGTCTGAATCACCTGTTGTTCTTGAGAAGTAGTGGAATGAGTGGGGGACTGAGTAGACTGTCCACCAGACTGTGTAAAAAGAAAAGTCTCTCCAAGTCCATCAAATGTTGTTTTCTGTGATTCATTTGTTGCACTAACCTTCATAGAGATCCTAAGTCTCTTATTTATATGTAAAATTCTAAAGCCTTGGCTTGATGCTTTAGTTGTAGGGGATGACTGTTCTTCCCTTCTCAGTTTAGCTGTCTTTTCTTATGCAAGTGGAGTTTGTACATTTGAAGTAGAGACTACCTATTATTCAAATTCTTGAAGGGTGTTCTCCTTCCATTCTAACTGATTTTTGTACTGCTCTATTTCAGGCCTGGCTGTGTGGTGGTATGGAGTAAACTTATTTTCAACCTTGAGTTTTGAAATTACTCCCATTGGGTCATAAGACCAAGTGAAGCTGAGACCAAACTTCATTTCTTTCAATAACTTGTCTGCTTCTTCTCCTGCTGCCCTAGTGTTACATACGAATGGACCAACCTGAGCCTTTAGATTGAATTGTGATTTCTTCTTTGCAACCACAAAGTATACTTCATTTGCATTTAACTCCTGCCTAATATATTCCAATGCAAAAATTCTGATAGGGAGGTACTTGGGAAGCTTGTAGGGTGGAAGCTCACAACCATAGACTCTGATTTCTTACAGTTTTGGTAAAGATACCAATCTACTGTTGTGGCTTGATCAACCAGCTGTAATACTTTCACAATTTCATCACTAATTCTTGGTACTGGAGTGATACTCATAAGATTTATAGTTGGATGAACAAACAATTCTATGAACTGTTTATATGGAAATTTTTCCTTCTCCTTCATTTCCATAGAAGTCCAGAATATCACTGATTGTTGATTGCCTTCTTCATCTAACTTCTGCAAGGTGAATGGAAACTTGTCTTCCTGTAAATATATAAAAAGATATACAAGTATTGAAGCATACTTGAATACTTCTTCAGTATTAAATTGGACAAATTGTTCATGGATGGCCTCAGCTAGAAATTAGCTAAAATTATAGAGAACAATGGGTTTGGAATCATCAGAAAAGATAGACAAGAAACCTATGATGGCTTCATTTACATATTGATCAGAGTTGTAACCAAGCAGATAAGAAAGAATAGTGGTAATTTGCTTAGTTCTATATGGGAACATGGATGAATCATAGGGAGGGTTTCTTTTAGGCAAAGGGCATCTACAACTAGGAAAATTTCAAGAGTTTGAGATATTTTAGTGAATTCTAGCTTTTGATAGGCTTCTATCAGGCTTTCATGAGAAAAAGGATGGGTTGGTGCAATAGTTGGGCCCTGCAACATCTGTTCAATAGGATGAGCATTTATGAAACATAGGATTTCTCTTGTAGGTGAAATGATAGCTCTTTTACTGGGATCATAAGATTCATGGAATTTCCTAACAGATTCAGGTGCTTTGTGTATTTGAGGGAAAATGTATTGAGGAAGGTGAGAGTCCCAAAGTTCTATTTCATCTATTTGATCAACTAACTGATCCTCCATCCAGTAGTAGATTTCATATAAATCAAATTGAGAGGAAGACTCAATGATTTTACAGTCTCTGTTGACCAAGGAAGTATGGTGGAAGTCAACCTATGGATGAATGAGGGGATTTGGGATTTCTGAAATTTCCTTTCCCTTAGGAGGCATTTTGTTAAGTGAATTGCAAGCTAAACTTGATGGAAATGGGAAGAATTGGTCTGAAACATAGTGATAACAGAAAAACAGTATAACTGAAAATGGATTAGGTGGACCTGGATGTTGGCTTGGTTCTAAACAGAATTGAAAATTCAGTTGATTGATGATTCTGTTGTTTTGGTTGCAAGCTTCAAGTATCCAACAAATTATGGGAATGCACTGCGTAATAGTTTTTGTGAAAAACAGGGCTTTTAATGAATAACATGGAGTGGGTTCGTTAATCAACGGTTAAATTGTCATTAATTCTCCAATGGGGCTGATAATTAGATCAAATGGAATATTGATGTGTGAGTAGGAATGGGGAACTAAATGAATAATGGACAAATAGGCGGCAAATGATTGGATGGAGGAAGTGACATGGGGCAGACATGGACAATGACATAGGAGTGGCAGTAAACAGTCGAGTGAAAACCACGTTCAGGAGTAAGTTTCAGAGGGTGGTTTCCAAAACTACCGACTTCGGACCCCCCCTCCCCTACTGATAAAGTTCAGACGACAAAGGAGGGTCGAGAATAAATGTAGGCTGTCAGATCTCGAGGGAGTGTGCAGGATGAAAAATATGTGAATGAGTTTTAATGTGGCAGGGTGGAAAGTGATGGTGGGGTCCAGAGTTATGGTGGACGTCACATGCTTGGGGTATGGGGTATGGCGAATGAACGAATAAGGTTTGAATATCACAAATAACATTGATATTTACAATTTATGGTTAGTTTAAAACCAATCACCATATACACATGTATTCAATGTTCCGACTTAGGATAAAAATCCTATCATGCTCCAATTTCATTTCTCTACCTACCCTTACTTTCCTAACATTTTTTCAATATTAGTCACCAGAGTGCATTTAGACTAACAACTAACCATTTTTCTTTTAATGTTTAATCTACTTCTATTCCTTATTACTTCCATTGGCTCAGATTAAACTGTTGAGCCAATTTTATTTGCTACCTATTGACAAACAATTTAAATCTAATCCAATCATGATTAGACTATACAATTGGAATTTATGAACTAGTGTGGCATTTAAACAATCTGCACACAACTTTTATTTGCAAAAAATAAACTTTAACTAAGAGTAGTGGCATTTGGATTTGCAACACTTTCAAAATTTATTATTTTTTCTTTTCTTTCTAATGTAATATATATATATATAATTTTGGCTTCCTGTTTTAGGGAATTTATTCTAAAATTTTATTTGATATGGACTTATTCATCAAAATATCCCTAACATTTTTTGATTCAATATTCTTTTTGTCCATATCCTAACTTAACATTTTTTGAAATGATTTTCATTTTTTGATCAATTGATGATAACTTACCAAAACCAAAAAATGCTACAACATGTTAGACAAAATCGAAAATGGTTATTATTATTAACAAAAATAAAAAAAATATTAAATTAGGTGGCGGGCCATGACCCCCTCCACCCCTGTCGAACACAAACCTTAAACAAATTTAAATTAAATATGGTCCGACAGGCCGTGACCCCTGTCGGCCCTACTCGCATAACGTTAAAAACAAATTAATGGGCCAGTGGCCATGACCCCGCCGGACCCTCCAATTACCAACACATCACATTACATATGTTATATTATATATGGCAAGATGGGCCACCTCCGGTGGACCCGACCCACGCCCCACCCGTTGCCTCCTAACACACCGTGGGTGGCGGGGTTTGAACCCACCCGTTTGGAATGGCTGGCCCGCCACTCGGGCACCCACACCACCATCACATCAACGGTTACCAAAAATGAAACCGCCCAAAAACAATTTGCCAAAAAGAGAAGTTGTTAAGGGATTCGAACTCGTGCCCTGCGGGTGGGCCTAACGTCATAGGGTCAGGTGGACCAACCAATGCACCATGTGGTTGGTTTTTGAAATCTCTGCCACACCTTTTATATATAACCCTTTAAAACCATTCGGCGGGAGGGACCGAACGTGGAACGGAGGCCAAGGCAGAGCGTGGAGTTCGAGACAATATTTTTTTAATTAATTGCAGGTGGAACCATGAGCGTGGAGCAAAGGTAGGCAAAACCATGATTGAGCCCAACTTTCAGGAGGACAAATTTTTCCAGTGTCCAAATTGGACAAGCTTTATGTCGATCCTACACCTCTTGGCGACACGAACCTGATGGCGTAGACATAATATTGATATGAGCTGTAGGTCTTCAAATGACCAGGAGGAGGGAATCTTTGAGGAATCTAGGGGAAATCTAAAAGATTCCTGTAGCCCTAGATTTTCACTTTGTTAGAATTCAGAATTTTGACACTCGATTTTACACTATTCGATGCCACGAATCTGAGGGTATAATTAGATTCTCCATTTGATCATTCCTTTTTTCAGCCACTTTTCAAAGTGGAGTGCAGGTGTCAACATTAAATGTGTGAGTATTCATTTCCATGACATTCGACGCCACGAGATTGATGGTACAACAAGATCCAATGGTTTATCATCCTCTTCTTGAGATAACTCCTTGATGTGAGGTATGTACAGTGTGATCATGTACTTCTTTGTCTCTTTGCTTGAGATGCATTGTGTTGTATAGATCCCTATTTGATGTTTAATGTGGGATCCTGTTTTGTTCTTGATGTGAGATGTACTTATTGTCATGTTTCGATTGAGATCCCTTTGTCACCATGTTGACGGGATACTCATGTGTTGCCTTGTATGTTTGAATTGAGATCCCTTTGATGCCATGTTGGCGGGATGCTCATTATTATCATACGTGAAATTATGTCATGTTGATAGGAGTCCTTTTGTGAATGAGAGTTCTTGCAGAGGAACATCTCATGGAACCACTCCTACGTGAGGGAATATTCCTTGCATGATAGAGCAACACATGCATGTACATCATCACTCTTTCCAGCACTTAATGCAGTGGCCTACACCATCTTGACACTAGGCTTGGGGACGTAGTCCCTCCTGGACGAACTCCATTATCAATGTCTTGTGTTTTATGTCACTGATTCTTGTCATGTTCCCTCTTCTTTACAACATGCATATATATTCCTTTATGCTCTTTTAAATGCAATTCTAATAATATCACGGAAGTAAAAGATCTTGGTTAAATCCGGGAGTTGAGTCAACTGGGATCAAGTTTAGTATCAGAGTGATATTTGCGTGGATGTGAATTGCAAGCGTGAAAAATGGAACGTGCAACGATGGAGGATGACAAAGCGATGCACGAGACCATGCTCAAAATTTCCCAAAAGGTGGAAATAATGTATGAAGATCTACAAAAAGAGACAGAGGAAAAGCAGCCAATGCAGCTTTAGCTGCGAGCCATGGAAGAGGCCTTGGAAGAACTGAAGCACAAAAACCAGAGTCTTCAAGCAGATAACACTGAATTGAAGATGCTTCTACAAGAAGAGAAAGAGGAGAAACATACTCTGCTACGGCAGCTGCAAGTTAAGCACGAGGCCTTGGAGAAGCTACAACGCAACCCATGTGAGGTAAAAATTAATTCTCCAAATTCATGTGTTTACTGATGACGATTTCACTATTTTTGAAAATCATACCACAAGAATTGGCTCCAAACTGTTGAAGAAAATGGGGTATGAAGGGAAAGGCTTGGGAATTAATGGCCAAGGCATTGTCAACCCCATCAAAGCAAAGGAATTACCCCATCATGCAGGACTTGGGTATGTCAGGAAGGAAGTTGGGGAATGCGCCAATACAGACAACGAGCCACCAACAATAGATGATGAGAAGCCCTTGTCAGTTCTTTCCAAATTGACAGTGGAGAGACCTCGATTTGCAGGCTTGAGATACACCGAAGGAGAATTCTCGAAGGTGTCAGATTCTTTCGAGACATCGTCAAAATCATCAAGGAAAGAGAATGATGGGAACACTTAACCATCATCCCATGACAGTGCCCATTGTAGGGAAAGAGCTGAGGCAAGCTCTCATCACCATAATGACACCAGAGGCAGCAAGGAAAGGTATAACCGGTCTCGATATTTGAATATTCATTTCAATTACAATCATGTTGTTAAAGATGAACGTAAATCATGGAATCGAAAAACATGTACTTTTTGTGGTTTACATAACCATGTATTTGCTGAGTGTTGGAAGAGAATGGTAGCATGAAAAGGAATGAGGCATGAAAGATCCTCTCAAAAATAGGCAAAGAAGAAGGTAAAGCAGATCTAGAGGAAGAAGACCTATTGTAGTCACTGCGATAGAAGTGGCCATCAAAGAGGCACTTGTTGGAGGTTCCATCCAGAGCAACACCTTAAAGACAAAGTGTTTGTGCATGAGCCAGATGAAATAGTTGTTCGACCAGTGAATGCGCTACAAGGAGGTGACCCATTTACCTTGATAAGTGAGAAATGGTTCTTCTAGGTGTGATAGAATGTCTTGGTCTTATTTTTTTTCAATCATGTGTTGCATTTTAAAATATAAAAGTGATGATGTGTTTTCCATCACCTGTTAAGCAACAATGGTGTCTGGTCTTATTTTGTGATGCATTTTAAATTGTGAAAGTGATGTTGTGTTTCCATCACTTGTAAAAGAAACAATAATGTGTGGCCTTATTTTTGTAAATCATGCGTTGTAGTGATTGTGTGTTTTCCATTACTTGTTGAAGCAAGAATGATATTTTGGCCTTGTTTTCATAGTTGGGGTATTGTTTCCATTTTGATGTAAACTTGACCACCGAGTATGTGTTATACACTCGTGGAAAGTATGGGATGCTTGGGTCATTAGTTGGTCATGTTGATAAGAATGTAATTTGCCAAATAATGTACTACAGGTTTGCAGAGGTTACAGGTGTCGTCTCATCGCTTATGGCTTTGAAGGATAAAGGTGAAGGATAAGGAAGGGTGACTTATCAGACACTTGTAAGTGCACAGAAGGTATAGAGAAGTGGTAGATTAGTTTCATGCTTTTGGAGGATCGAAAGCTCCTCGGTGGGTAGGATTGATCCAGGTGGCATCAAACACAGGCAAAAGTCCCATAAGACTCAGAAAGGGTTAAAATTCAAACTGGTTAGATTGCTCCCAAACCAATAACAGATCGAAGTGCTTGTCGCCCTGATTCCAATGGTGCAAATGACACTCAAATCCGAGCTCGTATGAGGGAGAAAGAGCCAATCAAAGTTCTGGTCAAAGTTGGGTTGTGGGCTAGGTTTAAGTGTCCTACAAATTGATTGAGTCCTGGACATGGAATCTAGCTCCCAAGAGCGGGCGAATTTGTTGGATACTTAATTTGTCTAATTCCCTTATATTAGACAAAATAAAAAATGGTTATTATTATTAACAAAAATAAAAAAATTATTAAATTAGGTGGCGGGCCATGACCCCCGCCACCGCCGTCGGACCCAAACCTTAAACAAATTTTAATTAAATATGGGCCGATAGGCCATGATCCCTGCCGACCCTAATCAAATAATGTTAAAAACAAATTAATGGGCCGGCGGCCATGACCCTGCCTAACCCTCCAACTGTTCACACATCACATTACATATGTTATATTATATATGGCAAGGCAGGCCACCTCCCGTGGACCCGGCCCACGCCCCACCCGTTGCCTCTTAACACACCATGGGCGGGGGGGTTTGAACCCGCCCGACTGGAACGACGGCCCGCTAGTTGGGCGCCCACACCACCATCACATCAACAATTACCAAAAATGAAACTGCCCAAAAATAGTTTGCCAAAAAAGAGAAGTTGTTAAGGGATTCAAACCCATGACCCGCAGGTGGGCCTAACGTCATAGGGTCAAGTGAACTAACCAATGCACCATGTGGTTGGTTTTTGAAATCTTTGCCACACCTTTTATATATAACCCTTCGAAACCATTCGATGGGAGGGACTGAACGATGGAATGGAGGCCAAGGTAGAACACAGAGTTCGAGACAATTTTTTTTTAATTAATTGCAGCTGGAACCATGAGCATGGCGCAGAGGCATGCAGAACCATGATTGAGCCCAACTTTCAGGGGGGCAAAATTTTTCTAGTGTCCAAATTGGAAAAAATTTATGTCGATCCTACACCTCTCGACAACACGAACCTGATGGCGAAGACATAATCTTGATCTGAGTTGTAGATATTCAAATGACCCAGAGGAGGGAATCTTTGAGGAATCTAGGGGGAATCTAAAAGATTCATGTAGCCCCATATTTTGACTTTGTTAGAATTTAGAAATTTCATAGTCGATTTTACACTATTCGACGCCACGGATCTAATGGTGTAATAATATTTTCCATTTGATCATTCCATTTTTTGGCCACTTTTCAAACTGGAGTGTAGGTGTCAGCATTCAATGTACGAGCAATCATTTCCATGACATTCGACACCACGAGATGGATGGTATAGCCAGATCCAGCAGTTTATCGTCCTCTTCTTCAGACAGCTCCTTGATGTGAGGTATATGCAGTGTGATCATGTACTTCTTTGTCTCTTTGTTTGAGATGCCTTGTGCTGTATAGATCCCTGCTTGATGTTTGATGTGGGATCCTGTTTTGTTCTTGATGTGAGATGTACTTATTGTCATGTTTTGATTGAGATCCATTTGTCGCCATGTTGACGGGATACTCTTTTGACTCCATGTATGTTCGAATTGAGATCCCTTTGATGCCATGTAGGCGGGATGCTCATTATTATCATACATGAAATTATGTCATGTTGATAGGAGTCCTTTTGTGAATGAGATTTCCTGCAGTGAAACATCTGGTGGAACCGCTCCTACGTGAGGGCATATTCCTTTCATGATAGAGAAAACACATGCATGTATATCATCACTCTTTCCAGCACTTAATGCAACGGCCTACACCATCTTGAAACTGGGCCCGAAGACGTAGTCCCTCCTGGACGAACTCTGTTATCAACATCTTGTGTTTTATGTCGTTGATTCTTGTCATGTTCCCTCTTCTTTACAACATGCATATATGTTCTTTAATGCTCTTTTAAATGCAATTCTAACAACATCACAGAAGTAAAAGATCTTGGTTAAATCCGGGAGTTGAGTCAACTCGGATCATTAACACACAAGTTATTTAGTTCAAAAAGCCTAACATTCATAACCATACACCAATGTAGACCTTTGTATATAAGCTGCTTAAATGTAATGACAAAGACAAAGTAGTATTTTATAGTAGTTGAAGTAGTGCAAAAAGAAAATGTAGAGTATGGATAAACCCTATTTTACATAGTCAATATATTCTTGTTTTGAATGCTAGCAACAAAAAGGTATTATAATAAGTGTAAGAATTCCTTCTCTAAGAATGGTCTCAAAGATTTTCCTTCTCCCAGGTTTCTCTCGAGGATTCTCGCATTGGCTCTGTGAAGATTTCTAATATAAACTCTATGGAAGGAGACAATTTTGGAGATATGTATGAGGATGCTTTGGAAAAGTTAAATTTTTCATCAAATTCTTCTCCCATGAGATCTCAAGTCACTAATGAAGAAGAATTTGATGACCATGAGAAGGTTATTTATGGGTGAATGAGGCACAACAAGACATGGAGCATGGTGGTGATGTTAAGGGGCAGATAGGAAAAGGCAATATTGGTATTGGAAATGAAGGTGTCCCAAGGGTTAGGCCATGACTATCGGCATTATCATCCTCACTATTCACAATACAAGGTGCGACATCAATTCCTAGGGGGATTTCAATTGATTCACTTGGTGCTCCAAATTTTTACTCTATCAAAGCTACACATATGACCGTTACATAGCCTAATTGATACCAGCTTGCAACATGAAAATATGTGTTCAATTCAATGAGTGCATGTCAACCTGGAAACATAAAATTCTATCACAGTATGAGAATGGTTATTGGAGGAGGTTTGTGATAGTATTCATTGACAACTATCATGATTGTCCTCATGTCATTGTTACATTATGAGTTATATGGAATCATATAATTGTAGATTTGTGAAACAATTATATCTAGCCAAAGGATCTGAGCGTGCATACATGAATGACAAGAGGAAACGTTACTGGAGACACATAACAGTGGCAAAACGACAGAGAGTGTAACGACTTGTTGATCCGGTCCACCATATGAAGGCAGATACAATCTGTAATAGGGCGTTGATTGACATTCTATGTGCGTTCATATGAGAAACATTATAGTGCAACATCCATTCCAACGTTCACTGCAGCATGGCATCATTCCTAGTGCTTAATATGCTCTTTCAATGCAGGTGGCAACTTTCAATGGTTTGGAAAAACGTTGGCAAAATTCATAATGAACTATAATCTATTATATCAACCAATAAATGCCAACAGTAGATGCGTGACAGTATTCTTTAAGGGCTGTGTTATTTTGATGTATTATGGGGACGATCGCCCATCGAGACCGCTTAAATAACATATTACAATACACCTATTGTTGAAGTCTTGAACGGTCAAAAATTTAATATGATTGTGAATTATTACATATTTGAGCATCCATATTATATATGCGTGTGAATTATTCAAGGATCCATGTTATGTATGTGTGTGAATCATTCGAGCATCCATATTAATGCGTGTGAATTATTCTTGGTGACTCCGCTATTGTATCTCTTTCTGGTATTATAATCGTAGAGGTTGTATCTCTTTCCCGTATTATTATCGCAGAGATTTTATCTCTTTCAGTTTCCGGTATTATTATCACAGAGGTTTTGTTATCGTGGTGAGGTTGTGTTGCATGGTTTTTACTCTCGTAGAAGCTAAGGTGTGCATAGGAGTAGAAGGATAAATCATGACGGTAATTTTACCACAACTCAAAGAGTATATTTTCAGTCGCTGGATGTTTGAGGATGTAGAGAGTGTAAGTCAATTTGTCAAGTTAAGTGTTCATCAATCGGCACAAATCAACGTGGAATTAAACAATATGCAGGTGGAATCAACATTAGTCGTCGAGATTTTGAACGAAGAATGATGCATTATCTGAAGAAATACCTGCATGCCTATCTGTGTCCTGGTGACGATCCCGTTAGACGAACCAACAACATTGCTAAGCTCAGTTTGACTCTTAATGGAAACCAGGATGACAAATTCAAGGAGTCACTGGAAGACATCGGCTACTGCACATTTAAAGCAGCGACATTGGCAAGTGACGTTCAAGTTTTTCCTGGGGCTGCCTACTTTTTGCAAGTGTGCTTTCTGTGAAAACGCTGACTCGACCTTGACACGAATATTTACACATACAGGGGTGACACCTCATGCTACAGTGTGGAATGCTTCCATGAGTAGATCATGATAGCCGAACGTAAAGAAAGAAAGATAGTTTGGCATTGTTGATATTTCTTCAGGGCATCACTACTTTTATCTCTATATTATGAAGATATGCATGACATATTATGGCTTTAGAGTAGTATCCAACCAAACAAGAAACACAAATGTCGACCTTTCTTAGGAGGCTTGAAGAAATTGGAATTAACCTGTTGCTCCCTAGCTAGTGTAACGTTATCTTTTACCGAGAAAAAACCTTAGTATCAATGTTGTATTCATGGTGCATCTTATTACTTTCACTACAATTATATAGTATGCCATAATCGATCTCCTTCACATTGAAAAACATGCGATGTGGTCATATTCTTATTGGGTTTGACATATTCCTTATGCAACACTCGATATAAAACTCACTCATTATTTTTATATATATATATCCTTTTCATTCATTTTATTTTATCCAACACATGATCTAGAGACCTCTGCAACACACTCTACTATGGTTTTCAACGCACCTGTAATATTGTTTCCTTATCTTGTGATGAAGTTTTTCACAACGTGCTTGTCACTACAATCCACGAGGGCGATAGGACTTCTCATAATAGATAGAATTTCTATTATTTACATTGTGCCACAATGAAAACATTAACATCGAGCCAGGCGACTACAAATCATAAGGCATTGCAGGACATGGGCTCCATGTAGGGACTCTCGCCCATAACCTTGTTTTTATAGCAACCGAGAAGGAGTTTGTGGTATTATGGAGGCCATTTCCCATGGAAAAGATCTAAGATGACTTATCCACTCTCGAGAGGACAAGTGACAGGTTTGAAAGTTGTTCAGGAAGCATGAAGATATTTAGATACAAAGGTAAGGAGTTTTGCACGAGAATCCTGTCCATTTTTAGGGTATTATGCACAGTTTCTAAAGCATGCAAGAATTGATCATCCATGTGCACAACCAACAAAAGTAGACCCTGTTCCGTGGAGTAACTGGCAAAGGTTAGAACAAGAAAGTAATATTGGTGATGTGCTTAGAACTATTCGATCAACAATGACGGGTGCCTTCGTACTTGGGGACTATTACATTGAAGGCAATATTGATAATGGATTCAATAATAGTTATTTTTCTGATGATGAAGGTGGCTAGTGGTATTTTCTACTTTTTGTTGAGTATCTGGATCCCCATGCTTGGATTACAATTAGAAGAACTATATCTTCCCAAGATCTCACTAGGCATCCTGTCACGCCCCCAAGCCTACGGTAGTCTTCCAACCGTGCCGACGAGGTGCGGCACCACCCCACTTTTTCTTTTTAACAATATTCAAGTGTGCGGACTACGCTTAATTCACAACCGATACTTAGCTTGTGTTTCACAACCAAGTAAAACATGCATTATCCTTTATACTTAATGAAAGCCCATACTCATTCATTATCCATTAGCAATTATAAACAAGAACGACAATTGCAACAAGTATAAAGGGGAGGGGCAACTCCCCATAACGTGAGTCTGCCCAACCGTTTATTAAGAATATCAGTTTTTACCTACAAGTGTGCCTGGCAGAATCCAAGGCCAACACTTAACCAATTTTACAATCAAGGCATAGAACAGCCTTTACAATACATGTGCCAACCTCTTACGGTAGGAGGGTGCTCACCCGAGACACCAAGAACTCCACCGCTAAGTCCTGCACAAATCCACCTCAAAACCGCACTCTCGTCGACCTACACCTGACCTCCGGCAAAACTGCGCACCTCACAAGTGGAGCGCATGAGATATGCGCACTCCACTTTTCTGCGCCTCTTTTTACCCCTTATCCAATGCGTAGTAGAGAAGTGTGAGCTGCTTGAGTGCTCAAAGTGAACGCTTGAACGCTATGTTTATACACATCGCATGAGGTTGAGTGTGGGGGCGGTCGCCCCTTGGCCGACCCCCAAATCCGCACAAACGCGCTCCAGAACCTTCTAACGCTGGTCGGCTTTGCCATAGGCACGCCCCTCTCCAATGTAATATAAGTCACCTCCGCGTTCGTTCATTTCCCCACAAATGTCGTTCATTGTTTCAAGCTTTCGTCGCATGGTCGTTCACGGTTTCGTCGCATTTTCTGCGATGAACCGTCGCACCGCACGCCCGCCCGCGCTTCGTGCGTGCCCGCCCGGCGCGTGTCGCACAATCCCCAGGGCGGTACATCCTCCTCCACCTGAAGTCGTTGTCGTCCTCGATAACATCCCAACTCCAAGCATCAATCCATGATGTCGACTCCCCTCACATATATGGCAACATCCTGCAACATATGTAGGCCTCCACCTCCACCATGTCGCATCTAAGTGACCAATTGTCACCAAGATAGTCCATACCAATGAATACCTCCATCGATATGTCGTATATCGGATGTCCATGATTATCAACTACCTGCCGCAATCTCCCCATGCTGCTCTCCATCGTGAAAGGCTGATCCTTTCAACATCAAGCCACATGTCCACTGCAACAAAGTGCCCACTCCATCATGTGCAAACTGCCCATGATAAGTCAACAAGTATTAACACACCTCAATCGTGTGCCAACATCTCATCTCAATGATCAGAAGTCCTCTCAATCCATGACAATCAACCATCATGTCACAATCTCCACATGCTGCTCCATCGTGGAAGGCTGGTCCCTCCATCTCAAGCTACATGCTTGCTGCAACATATCATGTTGACCCCATCATGTGTCGTTCCCATGTGAACCTGCCGCCATGATACTCCAACACAATGCCAACATAGTGTGATGGTTGATGTCTCGTGGATGTATGCATCAGTCAATAAAAAAGAGAATAAATCAGTATTTGGTTCTTTTGTTATTGGATGTTTATAAAGAGCCTCTCTGTACACTATGCGTCCCTATGCCTGAACGAGTTGGGTAGCTAATCCAACCATCCGCTCAAGCCATGAGAGTGAACATCCTCATGCCACCATCAGTTGTTCCTCAAAGCATCCCTGTCACATCCTGAACTCGATCAAGAATCATTCCATAAGTAAACCATGCTCATGTCCATGAAGTAGTCCTCATCTCATTTGCAACATGTCCATGATGTTTGGTGTCAATGTGCTTATGAAATCAGCCATATCAATCCCAACACCATCCATAAGTGTGCCTCCTCCATGTGAAGAGACCATCTCATCGACTCCAACTCTCAGTGTGTCACATCCATGTCCATGAAGCTATCTCCATCGCATCTGCAATGTTTTATCCCTCAAGTCATCCAAGTGCTCTAAGAGAACACTTCTCCATCAAGTGTCAAGTGTCCCAAGAGAGCACCTCATCACCAAGTCAAGTGCCTCAAGAGAACACCTCCCTCATGTTTCCATGTGCTGCCCATGATCAAAAGATCAATCAGCTCCCATGTGTAAAAGTAGTTGAGTCTCGGCTCAACCCATACCCAAGTGTAGCCACCAAGGCATCATCATCATTGTAACCCTATCACCTCAAAGTGCCTCATACCGATCCCCCACATCAAGTTACTCTTTCAAGCCATGCCCATACATGGGGTTTGAAAGTGTGCATCCCATACTGCACCAAAGACTCTGCCCTCAGCTCCTCAATGCATCAGATCCTCTAAGTCCACCATATATGAAGTCTCCAAGAAGTCACAACAATCTCATGTCATCATTAGCTCCATAAGTCATCCCCAACCAACACTCTAGCAAGCATACAAGTCTCCACCCAAGGGTCTCTGCAAGATGCCTCAGCTCTCCATGTAGTAAGAATGCTCCATAGGCTTCTCACAACTCCATCCAAGTACATGGCTTTGTTGCACAAGAGTGTACAACATCTCCATAGTCTCATAGGTAATAAGTCTCCATGTCACACAAGCACATCTATCTACTCAACATCCATGCCTGGTTACACCTCATTGGATGCCCATAAGTGACATCTCCACAAGTGCACCTACAATATGTCCCTGCATAAGATTGCCATGCTCCATGTCTCCAACCTGATGTCCATGACTAAGTTGTCAATTTAGTCCAACCAAGTAGACTCATCACAACCATCGGCCATCCCTATCCAAGCTGCCATCTTCGGTTTAGTGAACTCGGTCACCAACCATATCATCATGCCATGAGTTTCCTTCATCATAGCTCCTCCACCTAAGTGTCCACCAAGACTATGAGAAGTCCACCCAAAACATCATCATCACATGAGTCTCTCCATCATAGCTCCTCCACCAAAGTGTCCATCAAGACTTGCTCTTGGTCTCGACCATGAGAAGTCCACCCAAGCAACTCAAGTGTGTGCCCTCCAAACTGTCCATGAGTCATGTCGGGCACTTAGCCATGTGGCTAAAGCACAACCCACTCATTGACAACGATCATCAAGTTCCACCCTTGTCACGAGCCTTTGTACCTTCTGCCACAAGGTCACAAACAACCCCAACAAGTCCTGTAAACATCAACAATCCTTGTTTCTCCATACAAGGTCTCATCATGAACATCCGTGGTAAGATGTTCTCTAGCATCAGCAAATTGTCTTTGCCCTTCCCTGCACACGGTCCATCTACCAAATGCTCAAACGAAACACATGTATTACCATCATCATGAGGTTCCTCCATGAGAGTACCCTCATCCATACATGTCTGCAAACTGCACGATCCTGGTCCAACTTGATCAAGCTCAAGTTCATCCTCGGTCACGGTCATGTCTGCAACATCATCAATGATCAAGGCTTCCTCTTCCTTAACGCATTTTGCAGCTTCCTCCTTATGAGCCAAAGCTATGGAATGCTTCTTCTCAAGAGTTAGCACTTCCCACTTCATTCGAATCAATTCCTGCCTTGTCTTCAATTCCTTGGATTCTGCTTCAAACAAGTCCACTTGCTTCACAAGTCGATAGGCTTCGTCCCTATTTCCATCAGAAATTCCTTCCTTGACCAAGACACGAAGAGCATCTCTTGCTTTGAACATAACCTTGTCCCATTCTGCAAGCCTTTGTTCAACCTCTCTTGATTCTTCAAGTAGACTCCCTTCAAGTTCCTTGAAGGTTGCAAAACCCGTTTCTTGCAAGATAGACATCCTTGATTCTTCACTGTTACGAGCAACCCTGCTCAAACCAGCTCAACCGAGCTCTGATACCAACTGTCAAGTTGTGTATCAGCTTTCATCTGCAAGCTACACCAGCTCTGATACCAACTGTCACGCCCCCAATCCTACGGTAGTCTTCCAACCGTGCCGGCGAGGTGCGGCACCACCCCACTTTTTCTTTTTAGCAATATTCAAGTGTGTGGACTACGCCTAATTCAAAATCGATACTTAGCTTGTGTTTCGCAACCAAGTAAAACATGCATTATCCTTTATACTTAATGAAAGCCCATACTCATTCATTATCCATTAGCAATTATAAAAAAGAACGACAATTGCAACAAGTATAAAGGGGAGGGGCAACTCCCCGTAACGTGAGTCTGCCCAACCGTTTATTAAGAATATCAGTTTTTACCTACAAGTGTGCCTTCCAAGGCCAAAACTTAACCAATTTTACAATCAAGGTATAGAACAGCCTTTACAATACATGTGCCAACCTCTTACGGTAGGAGGGTGCTCACCCGAGACACCAAGAACTCCACCGCTAAGTCCTGCACAAATCCACCTCAAAACCGCACTCTCGTCGACCTACACCTGACCTTCGGAAAAACTGCGTACCTCACAAGTGGAGCGCATGAGATATGCACACTCCACTTTTCTGCGCCTCTTTTTACCCCTTATCCAATGCGTAGTAGAGAAGTGCGAGCTGCTTGAGTGCTCAAAGTGAACGCTTGAACACTATGTTTATACACATCGCATGAGGTTGAGTGTGGGGGCGGTCGCCCCTTGGCCGACCCCCAAATCCGCACAAACGCGCCCCAGAACCTTCTAACGCTGGTCGGCTTTGCCATAGGCACGCCCCTCTCCAACGTAGTATAAGTCACCTCCGCATTCGTTCATTTCCCCACAAATGTCGTTCGCTGTTTCAAGCTTTCGTCGGATGGTCGTTCACGGTTTCGTCGCATTTTCTGCGATGAACCGTCGCACCGCACGCCCGCCCGGGCGCTCGTCGCACAATCCCCAGGGTGGTACACATCCCAACAAGTTAGGGCATGCCTTAAATTTGAGTGAAGAGGATTCTAGAGCTGGTAATAAGGTTACTATCGAGGGTGATATATCTGAGGGTAATGTGAGGGGACCTATAAGGTTTTCTAAAAGTCGGTTTACAAGGTTCTCGAACAGGAGACATATCGTCATATAGAAACAAAAAAGATATTTATTTAATCAAATACACTGAGAAACCGTTAATACAATCAGATGAATGAAACCTCATCACCTTTTGTACCATGGATTCCATTGCTCAAATGAACCGATGGCTTTGACAGTTTGAAGAGCTCAAATTTTTGGGGAGCGATGATATTTTCTGAGGTGCAGGAAATTATGAAGGATAAATGAAACTGACCAATGTCACAAAGGTTGTGATGAAGCCTCCACTTTACGGCATTGGGTGGTCACCTTGTAAGATTAAATTCTCATTGCTTTAAATTTCTAAACAATAGTAGCGTTTGGTGGCCTATTTAATTGCTTCAAGATATTATGATTTTTCAGATTATTGTGGATGTGTGAAGATGGAAAGAACTTTACTTGATGTTAGACAGTCATTTTTAAACTATTATATTTGTTAGGGAAAATAAAAACAGAGATATGTGGATGCTAACAGTGAAGGAATGAATACCAAATATATCAATTTTTCAGGCTGTGGATTCTCTTTCCGGCACCACCTTAATATCTTTTACCTCATATATTTATTCATTTATCAGTTCATTGATTTGTATGGTGTTCCGATTCTTTGCAACTGGAAGATTTGATGACAATTTCTTATAATATGATGAAGTTGATGTGCCTATGTTTCCAAGAATACAATGCAGTTGCCTTATTATAATTCATGAAATTGTAAGATTTATTTCAAATAGAGGACTAAATGATACTAATTTTTTTTAAGAGGAGATTGCTTAAATATTTTGAAGCTGAACCACTTAATTTGAAAATAGCTTGTTGCAAAGTTGATGAATTTGTACAATCATTGGAAAAATACCTTCTAAATTTTCATTGTAAACCAGACCCCCTTGTTATTGATGTCAAAGGGGGAGGCAAGCAGAGGTAAGGCGAAATGCTTTTGAGGACAAAAGGGGGAGGTAAGCAAAGGTAAGGAGAAATGTTTCTGAGGACAAAAGGAGGAGGAAATTTGTTTTTCCATTAATGCAAAAGGGGGATATTTATGACATTATTGTCATTAATGGCAAAGGAGCAACAAGGTATGTAGGAACAAAAACAAAGCAAATAAGGACAAAGTGTGAAGAGGTAACAAAGAAGAAAATATGCGATGAAAAAGGAGCTGCAAATAGGTAGTAAGGAAAGGAGCAACATCAAGGAATGATGAAGGAGAAGCAATAGGCAAAGGAGCAGCAACAAGGAACAATGAAGGAGAAAAAAAGGCAAAGGAGCAACAACAAGGAACAATGAAGGAGAAACAAAGGCAACAAAGCAGCAACAAGGAACAATGAAGGAGCAACAACAGGTAAAGGAGAAACAACAAGGCAATGTATACACTAATGAACAAGATCAACAATGCAAAGGAGCAGAAGGAGGAGGAGGAGTTGTGATACATTGAAATGTTTTGATAATGTTGCATACATTACTATATTGAAGAATTTGTTGTGATGTGAAATTGTTGATTGAGCTTAATTGTTGTGATGCAAAGGCAAAACTCCAAGGAAATGGAAAATATGTTGCAAATATTGTTGTGATGCATTAATGATAAATGTTGTTATTTGATGTTGGCATTGGGTTGATGCATTTAATCATTACATGTGGTTGAAATTAATATTGGATGGATTATTTATTTTTGTGTTCTAACATTCAAGATATGAAGAGTTTGGAAATGAATGAGTGGAAGTCAAAGAGTCAAGCCTATTCACTTCATATTCCTATGTGGGATACAAACAACCAGCAAACTATTATTATAAAATATGTGATTTTGGAAGGCATTGAATGGTTAGAGAGCGGGAGAATGTGTGAGAGATGCTTGAGGTATTATGCATTAGTTACCTAGCACATATGAAGCTAATGTGAAGCAGATTTGAAGGGACTAAGAGGCATAAATGAAGATGAAGATATGCATAATTTATGACCAAGTAAACTAGCACATTGTTTTTTCTTGTTTGCATCAGGGGATTATAGTCTTCTTCTCCTTCTTTTGTTCCTTCGTATCATTGATATTATTCATTAGTGTATACATTGCCTTGTTTTTTATCCTTTACCTATTGTTGCTCCTTCATTGTTCCTTGCTAATGCTCCTTTGCCTTTGCTGCTCCTTTGCCTATTGCTTCTCCTTCATTGTTCCTTGTTGCTCCTCCTTTGTATCTCATATTTTGCTTCTTCCTTCTCCTTTGCCTTCTTTTGCTGCTTGTTGCTCCTTGCCTTGCTACCTCTTCCCTGCTCCTTTTCCATCCCATCTTTTCTTCTTTTCCGCCTCTTCACTGCACTTTTTCCTTCTTTGCCTTGATGTTGTTCCTACATACCTTGCTGCTCTTGTTTCTCCTTTTTCGTCAATGACAATAATGCCATCACAATCCCCATTACTTGTGCAAATGGGGATAACCAAAGATGGACTTTTAAGAATATTCTAGAAGGTCAAAAATCATAACTCTAGTTGAGGGTTGAGGGAGTCAAATCTTACCTCTAGTTGGCTATGGGGATATGTTAAATATTAGGCCACTATGAGGAGTAGGTGTTTCAAGCTATGCTATTTTATTATGTTCCATGTTTGAACAGAGAAATTGAAAGTGGAAATTTAGAGAGCATAACATAGGGGGTTAAGGTTTTACAGTAACGTGATAGACCACAAGTCTTATGTAATTCCATAAAGACAACCTCTTCCTTTGTATTTGCATATTTCCATATAAGATAAAAGAGAGTAAAGTGATGTCACCGTCTAGTTGGATTTTCTCTCGGAAGGGTTTCCTAGTGAAAAACTTATGTCTATTGTAATGTGTGCGTATTTATTTCTATTCTCTATTTCTCACATTTTTTCTATTTTTTATTTATTTTATTTTTTTTTTCCACTGGAAAAATCCATAACTTTCATTATGATTTGAAAATTACATATTGATAATGCTATGCGCATATGCTTGAGGTCACTGTTATAACAGTGTGCCTGTTAGCTTCAAAAAATAGGTTCAGTACTGATTCAGATGTTCCACGTGGGTCATCTTTCACTTTGCAATGATTTTATCTGTTTACAAAAAATCCTTTTGGCTCGCTTAACTGTTCAATACATATTTAAGTATTTCATAAATACTGTTATCGATATGTACAAAAATTTATCAGATAGTTATTGCTCTGGTGCACGCTGGTATCTCGAATCTATGTATGGGCGATTGTTCATACATTTTTTCTATTTTCGATCATTTAAAGTGATAAATAAACTATTAGAAAATATAATATCTAAAGTAAGATAAAGTTAACATAGTACATATTTTAGTAATTTTATCAGATCTAGTTGACTTAATTTCTTACGCCATCACCATTACCTTGTATTATACGTCATATCCAAAAAATGATTACCATGTACGGAAAAATCTCATTGTCTCGCATTTTGCACATGTTTGCTTCGTGCACATCCTTTCCACACACTACTCGGGGAATGCTTATACACTTAGTGATTTTTTTTTTGTTTGGGGAAGAACTGCATAACCCAATTCCATCCTTTGCATAATTTGACCTTTTACATACCCATTTATTCACATAAATAACTTTCTGCACATATCAAATCGTCACACACAATATGCCATAAAATTCATTCCATTATTAGTGGAAATCAACAGTTTTCACCTTTTGAGGCTAATTGAAAGCTCATTTGAGAAAGTCCAATTGTTGAGGTAAAAATAGGTTCTTAATATCATACTACATGAATTACTTGCCAACACACCTCTTAAAAACTTGTCAAAAATTACTAAATTCCCATTATCATTGTCACATGACTTGATTAAGGTGGTAAATGAAGAAGCATGTAACACCCCTTGTATTAGCCCCTAATTTTGTAATGATAAGTGATGGTTGCGATTGTAAAATAACTCTATATTTGGTTGTCCTGAAGAGTGGGACGAACATATCCATGATCTAAGGGATATATGTGAGTGGAGTTGGCTAGTGTAGTTGAATACCCACCACCGAACAAATGGAAATAAATTATAGGGCCCAAGAGGTTTCCATGTTCCCTACTCCCATGATGTGAAGGGAAGGGGAAACGAGTAATCCTGTGTGAGGGAATGAAGGGCCTAGAGGAAAAAGAAAGAATGATAAGAAAAATAGGAGAACACTGGATAGATAAAGAGAGAGAAATTTAAATAAAAGATAAGGCCAAGTGCAGGAGAAAGGAGTCGCATGCCTAAAAAAGTCTACTCATACTGTTGGGATGTGATTCTCAGTTTTAATGCATGGAAATTGTTGGACATTGGTGTCCAAGGGTGAGAGGTTAATGGGAGGCTTAGAGGAGAAATTGGATGATGAGTGCTTGCTCAAAAAGGCTGATAAACCACTAAGTGCTTGTTGAGAGGTTGACAAACCACTTTGTGCTTTCCAAGTAAGTTGATAAACCAATCAGGTGCTTGCTATAGGGCTGATAAACCGCTTAATGCTTGCTAAGTAAGTTGATAAACCACTCATGTGCTTGCTATAAGGATGATAAATCACTAAGTGCCAAATGAGGAGGTTGATAAACTGCTTAATGCTTGCCAATAAGGCTAACAAACCACTAAGTTCTTACTAAGAAGGATGATAAACCACTTAGTGCTTGCGAAGAAGGGTAATAAACCACCAGGCAGGGTAGAAATCCATTGGGTGCTTGTTGAAAAAGGTTGATAAACCACTAAGAGTTTGCTAAGGAGGTTGATAAACCACTTAGTGCTTTCCAAGTAAGCTAATAAACCACCCAAACAATGAGCTACAAGTTCTTGCAATGCTTGCCTTAAAAACAAAGTTGATAAGCCACCTATAAAGTGAACTCATACTCCTAGAAAACTGAGAAATACCCCAACTGAACCTGGTTGGAATGCCTGAGAAAGCACTCCCTTGGATCACAGGTCTAGCTCGAGGATGGAAAACTGCAAGAAAGACTGGTGCAACTGACCTATGGTTGGGTGGAGATTTGAAGTCCCACCTTCAGTTTCCATCCATCTCTAGCCATTCAGATAAGTGACATGACTTGAGTATATTTGAATGAGTTTGATTAACATGTATGGGATGCTAATGAGTAACACATGGCTAAGCATTATTCTTTAATGGTGATTGAAAATTGTTGCATGTCTTTGATGGGAAATATTTTATGTATGATCTTTTGGATAAGTTGGAATACTAGCTTTATGTGGTGGAAATAATTTTTCTTGATTTTTAATGCAATGGTGATTAGTTGCATGAAGACATGTAGTTAACTGCAAATTCCAATACTCTGATGGCTGACATTCTTATGAAATAATAAAAAATCCTTATTGTCTTGTTTAACACTGTAATGTATTGTTTTTGAAGAGAATAGATTAAGAATTGTGTTCTGTGTGTGTGTGTGTGCGTGTAACGTTTCAATCTCATCGTGGCATGCTCCAAGCCACATTCAAACCCAAGGAAAGCTCGACAAAGCCTCATAAATCCTTGGAGTCTTAGGATTGTGTAATGAAAGCCATAGGCATGCATTCAGATGGATAAGCCTTTGAATGATTTTCATGTCAAAGGAATTTGGTTTCAGCTAAGTTTCAACAGGTGTAGGATGGGATTATTCTCATTAGCCTATGTGAAACTTCATGTTGCACCATTCCCGCCTCACTCAGATGGATGCATGGATCACTTGGGAAGAAGTGTTGTGAAAGAGAGCACAGATGGAAATTTCCTTGTTATTAGAAATGGAATATTCTTGTTGCATCGTGCCTCCCTTGGCTTCTGGCATGCATTGGTCATTCGGGCGGGGTGTTGTTGATGGGGCATAAGACAAGATTATTCGTGCTACCCAACATGAATATTCATGTCATACTGTGCCTTTCCCTTCTCAACAAGAAGATATCTGGAGTAGGCCCCACTTGGGCAAACAATTAGGATGTCCCAGATTTTCTTTTAAACATAAAACTGTAGAGGAGTTAGATGTATTTTAGCAGGTGTATCAGAGATCTGGACATATGACTATTTATTACTTGTGCACTTTTGAGAATGGCTTGGATCCATATTTCTACGAAGAAAGGTAGGTATCCAGGATGGGTCCACTAGGTAAACTTTTTGCAAGGCCAGATTGAATGGAACCAGAGTTGAGTAGTGCATATGTTGTACACCTCGCATAATAGATTATATGTAAGGAGTCAAATATGGGATTAGATTTGGATTTATTTGAAGACGAGCATGAATCCATAAATTTGAGAGTCCGAGAGCTGGGAAAGTTTGGTAAGTAAAAAAACTTGATGCGCATTGGATTTCTTCAAATATAACACAAAAGTTTGGTTTTGCACGAAAGGTCTTGGCCTTATGGGACCTCTAGCTCAGGTTGAGGTGGCAGGTGCCACATAGGTTGTACAAGCTACATGGATGTCAATGAGGTTTGGTGAAGTGGAATACTTCTAAAGTGTAGTCTTCATGGAATGACACATGGTGGATAGAACCAAACCTATTGGATGGCCAAATAGTTGAATTTTGGGTGATATGTGGCATCGTCAAATGATTCCATGTGGCATGGTGATATCACCTTGACATTAGGGAGGAGCATGGAGACAGGTGACATGGTGTTGGATGATGTGGTCACTATTTGGTGCCACAGATCATGCCATGTTAGAGGTGACATAAGGCGTGACGTCAATTTCTAGTATTAAGGAATGGGTTGCACCTCCTATCTAGCACATTGTTCTCTTGTATCACCTTCGGGGTGTGGGTGTGGTTAACATAGAGCATTAAAAGAGAATTTCTACAACAGATAATGGGAAATCCATTGTTGCACCATTAAGGTTTTAGCAAGATACCTTTATGAAGGAATGACAAAGTGACGCGGTGGTGATATGGAGCTATGACATGGTGGGAGCCACACTAAATATTGAGCTACATGGAGAAACCATGTATGTCATTCGACATTTCCACATGGACGTGCTTGTTGTTGTGGCAAGGATTGTGAGAAAATATTTGAATGGGAATAACTTTCAATCTGGATATCAAATTGAGATAAAAAAAAATATTGCTAGAAAGTTCTCAACGAGCTGAATGGGATGGTGGCATTTTATTTGAGTTTCAAGGAGGCTAGAAAAAGAGGAATTTGTGACACCATGTTCATAACAGACCTTGGAGATTGGGTTAATTTTGATGCAATACCTTCCATTTCCCAAGAATAACCCAAGGGGGTGGGAGGGTGTGTTACAAAGTAACATCATAGTAAATGCTATCATAAAACAAGGATTAATAGCTAAGAGTTTCACCAAATCCTCATTTATCTTATGTATTCCTAACTACATCAAACACATAAGCAACAAGGAAACGAAATGGAAGAAGGAGCCAATTTTTGGCAACACAACACAATCATTTGATCGCCAGGACAAGGACTTCCATTGGTTAACTACATATCAATGTTATTTAAATTTCACTCCAGAGGAGAAGAAAAATAACAATATTTGGAGTACAGGGTTGAAAAATGTTGCATGCATCCCATAAGTATTTGAATTCATAGAAATAGTTAAATGGTTTTCTTTTCAATTCGATGCCAAGGACATAAATGAAACATGATTCCATTAACTCCTAAAGTTTTTAGAAATATATTGAAGTTACCAAAACCCACTAAGAACCTTAAGTTATCTAAAGTCAATGCTTTTATGGATTTGTAGGTTAGTGGAATGAATATCATTCAAGACTTCATGCCACATTCTACACAGGTCTCATCCAACCTTTATTTTATCGATATCTCTATACTCGCTGAGCCTTATAGATATTTCTCTTGGTTATTTTCCTGGGTCATGGGACATGAAACCGTCGCTAATTTTCCAGGTCATTTTTATACATACTTTATTTTTGTTTCAAGAAGGATGTCATGTTTGACTAGGCATGATTCATTTCAAATTATATTTTATTTCAATTATTCAATTTATTCAAGACCCAAATATTCTTTATGGTGACCTACCTAGTAATGGCCATTATTTCCTACAATTATTTCGACCAACTACCCAACAAAAGTAATTTGAATCCTAACATAGAGCTAATGAAATTCTGGTATCCTATGCTATGGAGACATAAGGTCCCCTTCTATTTTTTCCACATTCCAGACCCGTTTATCAAAGAATTCAACTATCTAGTAATAGGGTAGGAGCCCAAGAGAATATATTTATTGGCCTAAAAGTTCTTATCGGAGAATACATTAATAAAATGAAGATCATACTCTAATAAATTGTATGGGTATTAAGATAAACCTTCATTTTTATCTAGGTTTGTTCTAGATAGATATTTTGTTGCTAAGGTTTGCAGAGAACGTCACATCTAGTTAATTTTATTTGAAGGAAAGAGAAGAAATAATTTATAACATTTCCAATTACTATTGTAAAGATTACTGTGAATACTTTTTTCACCTTGTAGAATTCTTTGAACTATTGAATCCCTTTAATTTGGCTAAGGCTGATCCAATCTAGGATTCAACCCTAATTTACTTTATTCGAGACACTTGGAATTTGTTATATATGGAAATATATTTACTTGAATTGCTGAAGAAAGTGAAGAAAGTCACATGTACCCATCCAAGGAGAATAAGACAACCATACTGGTTGATGATATGGTTGAAAAAATAAGCACCAATGCTAAAGGGAGAGCTAGAAAAGAGGAAAGAAGCATACTAGTACTCAACTGGCTTCAACTCCATAAGCTTCTCAGAGTTCCTCCTTGACTGAAATAAGAAACATATTATTACAATTGGAGGAGAGAGTAATGAATGGCATTTTAATGGAGGTGATATAAAAGAACCACCCCCTTGATTTACCTTGGAAAGGTCTCACAATGTTACTTCATCAAAAAGTAAAAGTTTGAGAAAGAAAGGGTCCCAACACGTAGAATGACCCACATATATGGAAGTGGACAATACCATTGCTTTAGACTATGTGGTATTGTGCATGGATGAGACCCGAAAACTAGTCAAAGAATTGGATATTGAAGAGTTGTTCACCTTTGAGGACTTGTCTTTGACCATATGCAATGCCCACTATGATAGGACCACCAAGAATCCATAATTTGAGAATCTACATGTGTGAAATAAGGGGGCTACTAATTAGTGGAAGTTTGAGGTGGAAATTTCAGGATTTGGACATACGAGGCTCCTAAATTTGCACCAAACCATAGGGGATGCCCTTGCTCACTCCGTCACTAAGAAAGAGGCAAAATATTTGAGATTTAAAAGAAGAATGAATTAAATTTAAGCATGTCTTAGTCCCACTCCCATTTTCATGACCCCTCTGGCTATCCAAGCTCCTAAAGTTGTAGAAATAAGTAGACCTGACACATCCTAGAAAGTAAGAAAAGCAACTCAATTATTAACTAACATTAGATCATATGCTTCAATGAACATAAATAAGGAACTTGAAATTATTGAAGAATTCATTCATTCATTTATTGAATGTCTAAAGAAAGATGTTGAACATGATCAACAATTTTCTAATAATTGTTTGTCTCCCTTTATCAATAAAATAAATACTCAAATTGATTTTCAAAGAATCAAACAAGGCCTCCATGGAGGAAAATGGATTAAACAGATCAAGGTTGGTTGGTGTACAAGAATAAATATGTTACAAGTTTCTATAATGTAATTCTTGAGTACTGAAGAGCATAGGAGCAATGCTTTATTCAGATCCATTATAGTTGTTGAAGACTTGTAGGGCCTATGAATGATTAGGGATGCAATGTTGATCCCTAAATATGCATTGAAAGAAGAATTAGATGTCGTTAATGTTAGGTCCATATACTAATAGTGTAGCCCCTTATTGTTATTGTTAGTGTAGCTCCCTTATTGTTATTTTCGTGCCCATGTAGTCCCCGTATTGTTTTTAATGTGCCCCATAGAAGCCCACTATTTTTATTGTTGTGCCCTTACATTATTATGGTTATGTAGGCTTGGATTATATTGTGACCCCTTAGGCTCCTATATAAAGAAAGGAGGTCTTGTCATTTGTATCATCCAAGAATTTTTCATTTATGTAATGTAAATGAGGTTTCCCCCTCGAAGAGGATGATTTTAAGTTGTTGATATATATTTTTGTGAGCTGATTGCATAACATTTGGTATCAGAGCTTTGGATTCTAGGGTTTCACTACTGGAAACAATTCATCATGGAATTTTCACTATAATTTTTTTCCAACAAAGTTTCAGACGCTGAAATTTTTACTGCGATGAGAAAAAATCCTGATGAACTTCGTGTAAAAATTCCAGATCTTGGTTCACTATATTTTCAGATATATGATCCAATGAAGTTAGGGTTTTTGCATGCTCTAGAATTTCATCTCAAATAGGTGACATTGGGAAAATCATCATATCTTCCTCTACGAGAATCAGATTTGAATTTCGTAAAAAGTGACTAAAATTGCACAAAATATAGTATCTTGTATATTGTTTTCAAGGTTGAAGGTCGAAACAGTAACACGTGAAACTCCGTACAAGTTCACTTTACTGAACTAATCCATAATCAGGTCATTGTGGGAGATTGGACATAACTTTATCTTGAAGAATCCAAATTTGGCTTGACTTGAGGCATTGTAAAGAAGACTCAAAGGGATACCACAAGACTAAATTTCAAACCTTGGAGATTCGAATTTATAGAGATACAACAAATTCAATACCGAGCTCCTACTAAGCAAGAAAAAGGTGTGTATTATTATTTATTTATTTATTTTTTAATTTGCATAAGTTTTGTTTGAAAAATCATTTTGAAGTGATGGGAGGGGCGTAGTGAAGCACAAATATCATTGTTTGATTCCAAAATGACTCAAAGAAAGAAAATAGAAACACCTAGTAAAGAACTAGAAATCTCTACTATGATGCATGAAGAAGAGGAATAAATGCAACATGATATATCAAAATTACGAGAACAAGTGCAACAAATTCTGCCCTCACAAAGAGTAACCAAAAATGAAATGGAAGCTAAGATGGATAGTTTGAAGAATGGTTTAAAATCAGATAGGGAAGGTCTAAAAGAAACCATGGAAGGTTTGAAGGTTGGTTTAAAAGAAGACATGGAAGGTTTGAGAAAGTTGCTACAAGAAATGCTTCCTAATGGTGCAAAGATATTAGATGAAAATCATGATGAGAAAAAAAGAAATGTTAATCATGATTTCATAGACCCTAACGTTGGATTGAATACCCACCATATTCCAAATATAGATATGAATAATTTTGATGGTAAGGATCCGGTAACATGGATACTACAGATGGAGCAATATTCTGATCTCCATAATGTGCAACACACACTAAAAGGTACACATTTCAACTTTATATTTAGAAACCAATTAGTTTGTATGGTGTCGATGGATTTTTTTATCATAAAGCACTTGTCGCTTGGTCAATTTTTAGGGAGGAAATGATAGCACATTATGAGGATACAAAGAGAAACACCTTCTTTAGCCAATTGATCAATACCAAACAAAATGGTTTAATGGTGGAGCACATTGAGGACTTCAAAAAGTTGACTATAAGGGTAAATGAAAGTCTAGAGGAACATAGGATTGGCATATTCATAGGGACTTTAAAGGATAACATCCAACATTAGGTTCACCTTTGGGAACCTGATTCATTGGAGAAGGCATTCAGGGTGTCAAGAATATTTGAAAGCAAAATTATGGCAACAGGGAAGTCTACCACTCACAACTACAAACATGGAAGTGTTTCTACTCTTATCCTTCCACAACCTACAAGCTTGACACCACAAAAATTGGAAGAAAAAAGAGAAAATGGATTTGTTATAGTTGTGATAGAAAATACACTAAAGGTCGTAAGTGTGTTGAGAAGAAATTATTTTACATAGATTGTGAAGAGGAGGAAAAAAGGAAAAAGAAACGTCAAAAGAAGAGGATATACACCAGGAACCAACCCTAGATAAAGAAGAAATGAATCCGACCATATATTGTAATGAATTGGCAGGAATTACCACTCCTCAAACTCTCAAGATAGATGAACACATCAAGAAGAAAAAGGTAATAATGTTGATTTATTCGGGTAGTACCCATAATTTTATTCATTATAAGATAGCCAAGGAATTGAATTGCTTCCTATATCTAGCATCAGAGTGTCAGGTGATGGTTGCAAATGGAAGAACTATAAATTTCTTTGGAAAGTGCCATAATATCAAGATAACCATGGGGGAATGTGTATTTAATAGTCTAATTCTTTCCATTCCAATGGGTGGTGCTGATGTTGTACTAGGAGTCCAATGGTTACAATCTTTGGGTATGATAACTTTTAATTTTCAAGGATTTTTCTTGAATTTTTTTTGGAAGGAAAAGAAGTTTAATTAAGGGGTATTACTGGGAAACCAAGAAATATAATCAACTATAATGGCATGAAAAAGATTCTAAATAAAGCACAATTGGGCATAATTGCACACTTATGCTCACTAGAGATTCAAACATCGAAATCATCTATTTCTCTAGATCTCGAAAAAGTCTTCGACAATCATTCTAAGGTATTTGAGACTCCCAAAGGCCTCCTACCTATTCGTGATCAATATCATTCTATTTATTTGATTCGAATAAATTTTCCTCCAAACATCAAGCCTTACATATATCCCTATGCCCAAAAGAGTGAAATTGAATATATGGTTGCAGAAATGCTAGAGGCTGATATAATTCAACCTAGTCAAAGTTCTTTCTTTGCTCCAGTAGTATTGGTGCATAATAAGGATGGATCATGGCACATGTATCCGGAATATAGGGAGCTCAACAAGCTCATTATTAAAGATAAATTTCCCTTTCCTATCATTGCTGAATTGTTGGATGAATTACATAGAGCAATGCACTTGACCAAGTTGATATTCGTTCACGATATCATCAAATTAGAATGAAGACTGAAGACATTCCAAAAACTACATTTAGAACTCATGAGGGTCATTATGAATTTTTGGTCATGCCTTCTGGCATTACCAATGCACCTTCTACACTTCAAGGTTTGATGAATTCCATTTTCAAACCTTTTCTTGGAAAATTTGTGTTAGTATTTTTTGATGATATCTTCAACAAATCTAGGAAGGATCATGTTCAACATGTTGAGAGGGTACTCAAACTATTGGAGGAGAAACAATTATATGCAAATACCTCCAAATGTTTCTTTGGAGTAAAGAAAGTGGAATATATAGGTCATATTGTATCTCATGAGGGTGTTAAGGTACACCCAAACAAAATTAAAGCCATTAAGGAATGGAAAATCCCCACAACCATAAAGCATTTTCGAGGATTTATCAAGTTGACAAGGTCTTATCATAATTTTATTAAGAATATGGGAGAATAGCCACACCTTTAACAACATTATTGAAGAAAGATGTATTTTCTTGGACTCTGGAAGCAACTAAGGCCTTTGAACATCTTAAAGAGGAAATGTGCCAAGCACCGGTATTAGCTACACCAGACTTCACTAAAACCTTTATTGAGGAATTTGATGCCTTGAGAAATGGAATTGGTGTTGTTTTAATGCAAAAAGAGAGACCCAATTCTTTTGAAAGTAGTCCAATCATAGAAAAGTATTTATATATACCTATTTATGAGAAGGAAATGTTGGCAATACTACATGCACTAAAGCAATGACGACCTTACCTAATGGGAAGACACTTCAAGGTAAAAACAAATCATGATAGTATTAAATACTCTTTGGAATAAATATTATATTCAAAAGAGTAGAAAAAATAGGTCACAACTATGCTGGGTTATGACTTTGAAATCATCTACAAAAAGGGAAGAAAAATGTTGTTGTAGATGCACTCTCAAGAAAGGATGAGGACATGGAAGGATTTCTTTGTGCCATTTCTATTATTCAACTAGATTGGATAACTGAAGCAAAGGATTAATGGAAGAATGACGAAGAAGTGTGGATGCTCATTCAAAGTTTGTAGAAATATCCCAGTACATCTGATACATTTAGATGGAAAAATGATTCATTATGGCACAAAGATTACTTATATCTTTGTAAGAAGTCCCAACTCAGACAAAATATTCTTTTGGAATTGCACACCTCTCCCTTAGGAGGGGACTCGGGATTTTTAAAAATTTACCACACAGTCAAGACGAAATTTTTTAAAAATCTGATATTCAAATGTTTGTGGTGGAATTTTGGTTTTCCAACAAAATAAAGTTGAGACAATTAAGACCTCAGGTTTGTTATAACCTTCAACCATTCCAAGTCAACGTTGGGAGGAGGTTTCAATGGATTTTATCTTAGGTTTACCCAATTCCAAAGGAAAGAGTGTCATGATGGTGGTAGTTGATTTACTTACCAAGTATGCACATTTTTGTGCATTATCTTATCCATTTAAACCCAGTACAATTTCTACTGCATTTATGGAAACAATTCAAAATCTACATGGAAACCCAAAGATTATTGTAAATGACAAAGAACCCATTTTCACTGGAAATTTTTGGACGGAATTATTTTCTTATTTTTGTACTCAATTAGCTCATAGATCATCTTATCATCCTCAATCTTATGGGAAAACTAAGATAGTGAGAAAATGCTTGGAATGACATCTTCGTTGATTTGTATCTGATAAACAAACACAATGGTTCAAATGGTTACCTCTAGCTGAATGGTGGTATAACAATTCCTTCCATACTGTAGCAAAAATGGCTCCATTTATGGCACTTTATGGATATCATCTGCCATCCATTACATTGTATTTAAGATAAAATTGTAAGGTTCAAGAAGTGGAATATCACATAGAGCGTCAACAACAAGTTCTCCAACTCTTAAAGGATAACCTCACTTTGATGCAAAATCGAATGAAACTATATATAAATCCGCATCATAATGAAATAAGTTTTGATGTAGGTGACTAGGTATTTTTATAGATGCAACCATACAAACAAATGTCCCTCAATTAAGCTAAGAACGATAATAAATTATCGCCAAAGTATTATGGTCCTTATAAGTTGTTGCAAAAGATTGGTACTATGGCATACACATTGGAGCTTCCTGCATCTTCCCAAGTGCACACAATTTTCAATGTGTCATGCTTAAATTATAAGGTTATAGATGACAAGCTCCCAGTTCAAACAATATTTCCAGAACTTTATGAGGAAGGAAAAATCATATTAGAACTTGAAGTAGTCACGGAAACAAGAACTTGACAGCTACGAAATCGATCAATTTCAGAGTATCTAATCAAGTGGAAGAACTCGCCTGCTAAAGATTCGATATGGGAGGATGACAATTTTATACAGAAGCATCGAGAACTACTCAAGCATTAAGGACACCACTTTTTTGAAAGAGAGGGGCATGTTAGGTCCCTATACTACTAGTGTATTCCCTTATTGTTATTGTTAGTGTAGCCCCCTTATTTTTATTTTCATGCCCATGTAGTCCCTATATTGTTATTATTGTGCCCCATAGAATCCCACTATTGTTATTGTTGTGCCCTTACATTGTTATGGTTATGTAGGCTTTGATTATATTGTGACCCCTTAGAATACTATATACAGAAAGGAGGTCTTGTTATTTGTATTATCCAAGAATTTTTCATTTATGTAATGTAAAGGAGGGTTCCCCCTCGAAGAGGATAAATCTTAAGTCATTGATCTATCTTTTTGGGAGCTAGTTGCATAACAGCTAAAATGTCATTAGGGGGTTGACTTTGAAAATTTAGTTGACCTTCCAGAAGCTGAAATCAAGAAATGGTTGGTCACATTTGTTACTGACAACAAGGACCATTTGGCTATAACGTAGAACCTATGGTAAGAGACATAGGACTTGGAGGAAGAAATATTTGTGTTAAGAGTTAAAGAAGGTATAATGGTCCCTTTGATGAATTATTACATTAAAGAGTGGCTTAAAAGGTCCCTCAAAGAAATAATTAACCTTGAGTAACTACTTGAGCAGTTAGATTAACGAGTTTCTAAAAACCACATATATATACTTCTACAAAATTTTCAATAATCATCATTAGTTAATTCCAATCATCATCCTTCTACAATTTTGTGTGTGTTCTTTATTTAGTTTTGAAGCAATTTCCCACTTTCTTCCTAGCCTTTGATCATCTAGTTTTATGGACTGTCTTATATGTTTGTCAAATCAATCCATGACTACAATTTCGTTTTCTCTTACATGTACCATTACATTAATTGGTCCATGGAATCCCAATCCCAATCACTTAGGGATGAAAGCCTTTAAATTTTCATTAAGTATCAAAATTTTGGGAAAGGATTTAGGAACTTAACTTTATTCAAAACTTAAAATTTTGTAAACTTATTTTTTTGACTCTTGCAAAGAAATGTCTCTGGGAGAGCATCTCATTTGTGGTTCCAAGAATTTTAAATAAGCAGTAGGAATCTCATGAATATTTTCCTATGCTGTTATGAATTTAAATGAATGAAATCATTTTATAGCTCTCTAAATATTTGGACCATATTCTCTTTATATTGTTTAATGAATTCACTTCAAATGTGTCCCCTCATGATATGTGAATTTATGAATGCAATGGAATGGATCTTAGAAAATACATGAGGAGATGGAATAATCATTGAGAAGAAAGAAGATATCATCACAAGAGGTGTGATGAAGCTTCCTAAGTTATGCAAGTGATTCTATAATTCATCCTTATCTTTTTATGGGTTAATAACTTTGTTAGTAGTAAGGTCTTCTATTAAAGTGACATGAAAGGATACTTATATGATTTCTCTTGATACAAAATAAGATAGGAAAAGTGATGTTGATTTATGGTCTTGTCTTTAAATTATTTATCTAACTAATTCTTTTTCCACTTTTTAACATCTTTGAATGTATTTAGTGCTAATTAGTGGATTGTTCCGCAAAGTATGAATTGTGCATTACACATTTCTTTAGGTGGTCCAAGTTAGATTTGATATCTTCTTTGTTTTTTGTGGCACTCAATAGCCTTTGTACATTTCTTCTACATCTAAAGTCATTTAAGAAGTCTTTGGTCCAAGTGTTGCACATAGTGTTGTCATTAATGACAACAAGATGTCATTAATGCTAAAGGGGATGTATGGGACAACAACAGTAGGACCATCCTTGATGATCATAAAAGAAACAAGATTCTTTATGAAGCGATATGACCACTGCACCTTTCTCAAGGTCTCATAACATGAAGATACATGTGCTTGAAGTTATTCAAGTTTTTGATAAAGTTATGATGATCAAAATATTATATGAATAGAATGGTTTCATAGTGAATGCCGATACCTTTCCAATGCTATATAATTCTTAGGAAGACTCCTCCCAGATGAGAATTTATGGTTAGTTGAAAATCAACATTAGTTGGGTCAAAAAGGAAAACTATAGGCCCAAACACAACTTACTAAAGGGTTAAACAATGGGCAAGTTCAGGATAGATCCACCATTGAACAACCATACTAATGACCATGAGTGCACATAGTTTCACACTGGTTAACACTATTAAAGGGCGTGCAAGTCTCAGGTCAATCAAAGATGACACCAACATGTCAATGATTAGATGAGGAAAAAGTTGCATGAAGTTTAAACATCCCTGTTGGACCAATCAAATAGTGACACATGGAAAAGTACTATTGGATAATGACATGTCCCCTTTGAATGAGTGACACATTACTTATTTTCACTATCAATAGTGACACAATAGCTCGGACATGTGGAAAAAATTATATAGGGTGTGACGTTGCAAAAAAGACAATGTGGCATGACACATGGCAGAACACATCAACGCACTGATGTCAACATGATGATGTGGCGCCACCAGGTGATGCCACATGGAAGTGACAAATGGTGGTTTTGGATTGGTAAATAAGCCAAAAATAGGTGACACATGGCATCCCTCATGGACCACCATGTTGCTTGATGATTTCATGTTTAATCATCACGCAGATGACCAGTGACCCTTGGATCTCAGTCATATGGGCATGGTCACGTGGTTTTGAAGTCCAAGTATTGAGGATTACATATTAGCTTTTGATCATATGACATGGTCATTTAATAGTTAAAGGTGGGGTTCTATAGTTATAACATTGGCCGACTTATCCCAACCACAAGACCTCTTGATTAGTATAAATATGGGGGTTCGTTTATCATTCAAGTGCATGCAAGTAATTTGATTTTGGTTCATGATTTGATAAGGAGAAGCATTTCGATATCATCATGAATGAATTCAAATAAAAGTATTCCATTTTGATTTTGTCTATTATAGAGTATTGCTTCGATGCCGACTCATCTCTAATGAAACATGTTTTTGATTGGTTTCATTTGAACCTAACGAAAATATGATTATATAACACTAGTTTAATGGAAGTCTTGTCTAGTTTCAAAGTTTGGAATCAAGGTTTTTTATATTGCTATGGAGTATTCCAAAGTTTATTATTCTAGTTTCATTGGCAATATTTTGGTTCATTGCATAGCTCTAGTTTAGCAAAAGTTCGATTGGATTTGGTTTGATGAGTTCACTGCTATATTTTGGCTGGTTGATGAAAATTTAATGAAGGAAGTTTGTATAGCAATGGTTGAATTGGCAATGGTTTTGGCGGAATTTTGTTGGAATTCAGGTCATGGTTGAATTAACAAGGGTTTTGGCAATTTTTTTTTGAAAGTTCGATCATGGTTTCATCGGCAAGGGTTTTAGCAGAATGCTGTGTTGGTGGAAGTATGATCATTTGGAAAGGGTTTTAGCAGAAGTAGTTGATGTAACCATATACATTATGGACACAAAAGAACCATTGCTGAAGCAATAATATACATCATGGAACCATCATCGTAAAGTTTTGACGTGACTACGTACACAATGGATGAGGTGGAGCCAATAAAAAAGTGGACAATCGACATGTTGGACTCAGGAATGGACATAATTTAGACACGTCATGAGTAACATGTAAGGCCTAGCCTCCACTCTATTAGAGCTATTTTTGTTGAAACAAAAGAACTGCAACAATATAATATCACAAGGAATATCCAATAGTGCAATTGGTAATGCATGTGGCTATAAATGGGTGGTCACAAGTTTGACTCCTCCCCGAAAAATTAATGTCAGTCTAAATTTTATTTCTTAATGACATGTTCCATCAATTCAAGCCAAACAGTACTATCAAGCATAGATAATTATAAGAGACTTTGTTGACAGAAAACAAAAAACAGAATAGATCAACCATTATCATCATCTCATACTACAAAACCCTAGCAGATATATGTGACTGTTATAAAGAACTTCTGCGTATGTACGCTCCTTTTATGCTTGACACCCACATACATATATGTCTATTCTTTATAATGTATATGTGATTATCCAGAATCATATCCGCATATGTACATGATTTTTTTGAAGCACACTTGTGTACAAATCTGTAATTATCGAGTCAAACCTTCACTGCACACCAAAACACCTATCAAACCCAAATATCAACATACACCATAACAAATACACATCATAAAATCATCATCGCAGATATATCAAATCATAAGAAAATTATTCAATATATACTTATTTCGGATCTAATAGACCTTATCCATTATCATACTCCTTGGTGTACACTTATCTTAGATCAAACCAATCATCAATAACCCAATACATGCACACTTAGTACTTTGATCTCCATCTCCTTGTATGGCTTAGGCCTTAGCCAATACCTTAGGCCAATTTCATAGTTATGTCGATGGTATTCTTTGACGAGATCAAATATCTTTTGTTGGGCTCTTTACTATGGGAAAATACCATGGTAAAGACCCCTGGTATTAAGAATACTATGGTGCGGAATCTGTATGTGACTTTGCTTCACCATACCCCTATATGTATGCGCCATTTATTCATAGGACCCGCGTATACTTCTTAAAACATTAACTTTATCCTTCTCCTGTCTCTAAACTAATTTTTTTTTGTCTGTTCTCTCTATCACATTTGTACTGATCATGTTGACATCTTTACCAAGTAGGTTTCCATTAAGGACAACACATTAGCCATAATGCCAACAATATCCCCCTTTGAACTTGATGGCAACCATTTTGGTGTGTTCTCTCCCCCTTTTACATCAAGGAAAAAGGGCTCACCAATGTTGAATGAAGGATTATCTACCCTTTGTTGACATGAGTGATGTAGATATGATCTGTTGAGTATGAGCACTGAATATGAAAGATCTGTCAGAATAATTAATGAAGTGATGAAGAAGAGACCACTCTTAGTTTATGTCTGAGATATTCAAAGGAATCATGTGGAAGAGGCTTTGTAAATATATTTTTGAGGGAACATACTCTAGTTCCACCTTTTTTAATGTACCTGTTCTCTCATAAAGTGATATTTGATTGGAATATGCTTGGTTTTTTAGTGCATGGCAGGATTTTTAGAAATACCGATGGCACTAGTATTATCACACTAGTATATGTTAAGGACAAGTGATTTGAATATCTTGTAATGTTTGCATCATGCATATAAGTTGAGTACAACAAGATGCAACATCAACGTATTCTACCTCAACAGTAGGTAAAGCAATGGAGCTTTGTTTTTTATTGAACCATGATACCAATTGGGGTCCCAAATAAAATGCTCCTCCACTAGTACTTTTCTGATCATCAACATTACCTGCCCAATCTGCAATTATGTAAGCATGAAGAGAAAAATATGCATTTTTTGGATAACATTGTTAGGATATTCCGACACATAGGAATAGTTAAGTATAACTTGGTCTAGTATAGAGTTAGGTAAAGTGTGTTTCTTTACTATGTACATTTGTAACTTACAATCCGACGG